>MCJB01001556.1:8862-21906 GCA_002018475.1 Nicotiana obtusifolia | reverse complement strand
AGACAACAAGTAGGAACTAGTCTACTTACCTTCTTGATGAAGTCACGGAGTACCTATACTATACGAACAACCCTCAAGACAACAATGGTCTTGCAAACTGTTCGATCAAACAAAGAAACAAGTTCAATTTTGAATCACACCAAAATTGGACAAGTTAATTCACACGATTTTGGGAGCAATGTGCTGCCGGTTTTTGATTGATAATAATGTCAAAAGGTATCAAAATAATGAAGTGTTTAGGCTTATATAGAATGAGCCTTTACCTAAATCAACTAGGAAAAGAATAACTAGTTAACCTAAATCAACTAGGAAACAACTAATTAACAAAAAGGCCACAATTTGGCTAATTTAAAGAATAGTCACGCAGGACCAAACAAATAAGAATTAATGTCTTCAATAACTACATAATAATACAACATAAACACAAATATACATCTTCAACATAAGATTCGTCCATAGCAAGATTTATGGACGCTTGGATCTTCTCCAAGGCTAACCAACGCCTTTTCTTGTCTTGTTCATAGATGGCATTGATAACACTTGATCAAATTTATTTGCATCAACTGGGGATGCTGAACGACTCCTAATATCCTTTGGGGAGGGAGGAGTAGATGAGGTCCGAGAAGGCATCTCACTTTGCCCTTCTCTAGCTTGGGGCACTTGACTGGTCCCCTCTCCGGCATTCGTATGGAGCTGTCTACTGTTTGCTTGCTTCCTGGCCGAAGGCATCGCTGTAGGTAAACAAGGCAAGTATTAGAGATGAACACTTACGACTCAGCTCTATGCACTATCTAGATTCAGAAAGAAGGTAACATTCCTAAATGTCAGGTAGCCTCCTGATTATAAAATGTGCGCGCTACACACCCATAATCAAGACTCTACTAGACACGGCTCATAGACAATCCCTAGGACGCGACCTTGCTCTAACCAATTCTATCACGACCTAACTGGAGGGCCGCGACATGGCACCGGACCCTGCTTGCAGAGTGCCGGCATACCCCTCATATCTGCTATCTTACTTTATTTGTTATCTATAAAGCCTGTCATATGCATGCAGTTTCGAACAACATCGTAATGGACTGAAACATCATACCATGACATAAACATACTTATATACATAGTGTGCCAATGGGGCTACAGTGCAAAACTATACAACAAAATACATTTGCCGACGAGACAATGCAACTGTTCATGAGTCAATCCAGCACTTGTCGATACATACACTGACATCTGTCTATGAGCCTCTATGGCATCATACAAAATACAACCTACATCGGAACAGGGCCCCGACATGCCCACAATGCCTATACAAAAGCATACCAAGACTGTAGCAAGTCTGAAGGATGAACCTTGCTAATATCTGCTGAACTGGATGGCCTACTGCAATGGGGGAGCTCCGTCTATCAGTCTATCAGGACCTGCAGCACGACATACAGCGTCCACAAATAAAGGACATCAGTACGGATAATGTACTGAGTATATAAAATAGGGAACATAATGTAAGAACAACAATGAGCATCAGGATAGAAACATATAACCTGTAATAAATGAATTGCCTCTGAGGGTGGCTAACCATGACATATTCGTAGTGCTTATGCATATACACACAACCTTTATAACATCATCATACTCGTATTCATTATCATTATCATCGTCTAATACCTACGCCTCTGTGGGCTTACCATTTTCATATACATTTATTGGTATCATATACGTTTACATAGTCGTTACCTCATACAATTACATACGCCTCTGTGGGCTCGTCATCATCATATGCCTCTGTGGGCTCGTCGTCATCATATGCCTCTCTGGGCTCGTCGTCATCGTCGTATCATAGCATATCTTGCCCGGCCGTATTAGGCTCGGTCATAACATACCCGGCCTTCATTAGGCTCGATCATAGGAATTAGATTATTCACATATATATATATATATATATATATATATATATATATATCATGCTCACTTATGAAAATATGTTCCAGACCATTTTTAGTGACGTACGATTGTTATCCCTTTTTTTTTACACGTAATTAAGAATACCTCTTTAACATGAACCTTATAAGACTCAAGAAATACCAACAACATTGATTTCCTAAGAACAAGAGCAATCCTTCCATAGAGGGAAACAGCCCTAACTTCTGAGAGTAGAGTATTCTTTTGGGGCTCGTTCATTGCATTGTAATCGATAGGAGTCGTGCAAAAGAAAGAACGGTATTGTCTTACATACCTAGTGTATGCTGCACCACTTCTCAAGCTACGCAATTGCTACAATTCCTTAGTCTACAATTAAAGAACAGTTCAATCGTTACTCACTACGCCTCATAGCTGTCATTAATCACAATCTCCTAATTCATATGGTGCTTCTCCACACCCTTCCTCCCCTACTTTATCAAACTTATTTATTACACATGCAACTCATTTACGACTCATAATAACCATGGCCCATTCCGTCTAGCAGTATTTATCTTGATTTCATGGCTTCCAAACACCTTCCCATGAGTCCTTACAGGCATGCAACAACATCTCACGAATGCCCAAGGAAAAACAGCATGAAAGGGAGTATATCTTACTTTGCATGTGAATTATCTAGCCTTTTCTCCTTCGATTCCTCAAATTCTATGTCTTTCCCTCAATTTGGGTTTGTAGGAAGAGGAAACTCAGCTAGGGTTTCCCTTTAGTTCTTTAATTTCTTGATTCCTTCTTCAATTTAGGGCTTGGAAGAGGAAGAAATTGATTATGTTGGGGTGGGATTATGGGAAGCAGTCGTGGGGGTCTTCTTTCTGTGTTTGAGCCTCAGAAAATGAGAAAGAATTGGGTTGGATCCCTTTTTATAGGTCTGTCAATAAGTGACACACGTGTCTGGTATTTCTCAGGTTTGCGATCGCATTTCAGCCGCAAACATGACATGCGGTTCGCATTCTGGCCGCAAATCTCAATCCAGAATTCTGTTGCATAATGCAACGTAGAAGGGCCAGATTTGCGGTTTGCATTTTCAACAATGTGATCGCATTCTGGTCGCATTTCTGACGTGGATTCAGCCCAGAACTCTGTTCCATTCTGCGATGGAAGGTGTCACATTTGCGGTCCGCATTTGCGTTATGCGGTCCGCATACTGGCCGCATTTTTGACATAATTTCAGCCCAAAAATCTGTCTCAGTTTGCGATCCTTGTGTTGGATATGCGGTCCGCATTTGTGCTTTGCGGTCGCATATCCAACTATGCGACACCTTTGCTCTTTTTCTTAACTTTTGAACTATTTTCAGGGTTCTTAGGCTCTTATATTGAACTATCTTATGGCATATTTTGACGTACGATTTTACGGGTTGTAACATATGGTTGCCGATTTTTTATTATCAAAATAATGTAAGGTTCCAAAAATAATGAAGTGTTTAGGCCTATATAGAATGAGCCTTGTCCTAAGTTAACTAGGAAACAAACAACTAACAAAAAAGGTCACAAATAGCAAAGTAATTCGACGGTCACGCAGGACCCCAAATAACTAAGAATTAATGTCTTCCACAACTACACAATAATCTCAACACAGTAACAAGCATCACATGCCAAACATCACAATGTTCTTAGAAACGCTTGGCTCTTCTTCACCATCAAATGTGCATCATGAATCTCTTTAGCTTGACTTCTCGTGAATGGTCTTGAAGGCTTAAAGGTATCATGATCAGGTTGACTTGCATCAGGATATTTGAAATTAATGATATGACGGAGGAAAAGAAGGCTACATATGCCATCGCTTCTTTTGAGTCCTATGCTTCTACTTGGTGGGAGGCTGAGAAAAGATCCCGAGCTAGACATAACCATCCTGCACGCATAACATGGGGGGAATTGAAGCAAATAATGTCCCGTAACTATGTCAACCCAAGGCACAAACAAGAGCAGTTACGAAGGTTATATGATTTGAAACAAGGATTGAAGCCCGTGGAATAATATTATGATGACTTTGAGAAGATCTGCCTATCACTTGACATGGAAGACGAAGAAGAGGATGAGGCTATCATACGGTTCAAGAATGGGTTAAATCATGATGTCTCCAATCAGTTGAGGCTACATGCATTTGTTGCTCTTCATGATATGTTCCTAGCTACCATTAAAGTTGAAAAGATGATAAAAGAAGGCAAGGCAGCTCGCTATAGAGGAGGTTACGATTCCACTACCATATGTCAAAACAAAGAGTGTTGGACACCAAACACTGAGAGAGCAATTGATGCAATATAAAACGCGGAAACAAGAAAACAAAAGGTAGAAGCAAGACGCTCTCTGAATTATCAAGACAACAAGTAGGAACTAGTCTACTTACCTTCTTGTTACAACCCGTAAAAGCGTACGTTAGAATAAGTCGTAAGATAGTTCACATATAAGAGCCTAAGAACCCGGAAAATAGTTCAAAAGTTAAGAAAAAGAGCAAAAGGTGTCGCATAGTTGGATATGCAACCGCAAAGCACAAATGCGGACCGCATATCCAGCACCAGGATCCCAAACTGAGACAGAATTCAGGGCTGAAATTGTGTCAAATATGCGGCCAGTATGCGGACCGCATAATGCAAATGCGGACCGCAAATGTGACATCTTTCATCGCAGAATGGAACAGAGATCTGGGCTGAATCCGCGTCTGAAATGCGACCAGAATGCGATCGCATTGTTGGAAATGCGAACCGCAAATCTGGCCCTTCTGCGTCGCATAATGCAACAGAATTCTGGGGTGAGATTTGTGGCCAGAATGCGAACCGCATGTCATGTTTGATCAACACAGATGGAGCCTCAAGAGGAAACCCAGGAAGAAGTGCAATTGCCTTTTGTGTGAGAAATCAAACAGGAGACCTTATTTATGCACTCGGAACTGAATGCATACAAGGGACAAACACAGAAGCAGAAGCAAAAGCAATACTTGAAGCACTGAGATATTGCAACACACAAAAACTCAACAATATCTGGCTTCAAACAGACTCAATGTTGCTAAGCAATATCATCAATGGCATTGTGGAGTCACCTTGGAGCATTGCAGAGTACATTGATGACATCCTCCATTTCAAAAGCTGCCTTGAATTGATAGTCACACATACCTATAGGGAAGGAAACCAGCTTGCCGATCATTTGGCCAATTAGGCACTTAACATTGGCAAAATTGAGTGTCTCCATTTCAACCGATTGGACACAACTGGAAAGAAAATCCTGAACACAGACAAATCAAAATGCCCTTACCTAAGAGTGAAAGTGACAAAGGGAACATAGGAGTGCTTGAGAAGGGAAACCTGATCCATAACAGGCTGCATTTGCACTTTCTAAATATATTGTCTTCTTGTGCAGGATACAGGAGAAGCAATAGCTCAATGGCAGCAACATTCTCAAAAGGAATGCTGAAATTTCACTTGCTAATCTTTCCGTTTCATTTGCAGGAACTATGGAGAGCAGCAGCTAAATTGCAGGACACAATACACTTGAAACAAGAGGAACAACAAAGACAGCAACATGGACATTACCAGAACAACACCAGCCCTCTGAGCAACTCGAAACAGCAAAGGAAAAGAGGGAATATTAAACAAACAGCAATGGACAGAGCAGAATACTCGCAGCACCAATGGCAGCAACCAAAGAAAGCAGCCCATCACAAAGAGCACAGACAAGAGATGAGGAACACACTAGAACAGCAGCAGCAGACAGCACAGAATAGAAGAAACAACAAAAGCATCATTGAACTACAAGACAAAAAAAGAAACAAAAGGCAAAGAGTAGCTGAAAACACACAAGGTAGTCAACTGACTACTGAGAATCAAAAGACAACAGAGGCAGATCAGAAGATACACCTATGTCAAGGAACTTCAAAGCCAAACCAATGCAAGGAGGACCAAGTGACCAGGACAAGTAGCAAAGGCAACTTCAGAAATATGGCAGCAAAGTTTGGAACTTCAAGGACAAGGAACACCCACTGGAGAACACTGCAGAGCAAAAAGCACAATTACAAGCAGTAGCAGACAACAACAAAGGCAATCACAACACTACAAAAACACAGCAACTTCAATCAGTCACCACACACAACACTGCAGAACAAAAGCACAACTATAAGCAGCAGCAGACAACAACAAAGACGTACAGAAGTAACTGGGAACCCACAAATGCACACAGCAAACATCAAATGGAGCCTAAAGCAGCAGATTCATCCAGTAACAACAGCCAAAATGCAACAGATTTTTTTGGAAAATGGCAAACATCAGCATCACAGAAGTAGCAGCAGCATTGCAGACACAACAAAAAATCATGAAGCAGCAGAAGCAGGTCACAACAACTCAGGAAAGGAAATCTTAACAGAAGCCACACACAATGAAAAACAGAAGAAAAGCAATCACCAGAGTGCAATAAAGATAATCACTGAAGGAAATGTTTCTTATAGGAGTAGGCCATTGGCGCAATTGTATTGTGTGGTATTAGCACCCCCGGTGCTCATTCTAATACAATTGCATCAATTACCTTCTACCTACATTAACACCACTCCCCTCAGCTCCACCTTAAAAGACAAGCACAATAAACATAACACCAACATTGGCAGCAGAAGCATCAGAGATAGCAGCATTCATCACAGCAGCCTCAAACATAGCCAGCACCCACCAAAAGGAAACTCACACAATCAGTCAGCAGGACAATCTCACAATAACTCTACAGCAGAAGCACCAGATACCTTCAAACATGTCAACACTGCCTCCAATACCAGAGAAAGTAGGACAAGCAGCAGTAGAATCACACAGCTTCGACAGACCTCCCAGATGAGACTGACACAAATAACAGAACACAGAGACAACAACACATTTACACAGTTTAAGCAACAACTCAGCAGCAAGAAGGAGCTCAATACAAGCAGGAAGACTTTTCAGCAAAAAGCAGCCCAGCAAGAATCAAAACAATCATCAGCTTGCCTGAAATTCTGCAGCCTCAATACCAACATAAAACTCAAAATGAATCAGGCCCTTGCCAGCATCAGCAGATACAAAATCAGCAGGGAAACAACATCATTAGGGAAAGCATGGGATAGCATCACAAGCAGCATTGAATACAGAAGCAACATCAGCATGCACAACACAAAGGATCCTTCCAAGCAGAACATGATTCACTGCCAAAGAATTTGGAATAGATACACAAAGCAATCAAAAAGAAGAAATGTCAAGAGGAATCAGAGAAGCAGACAACAGTCACCTTTTGACAAGAGATCATGGGACAGATCAAGGCAGATAACTCCCACCCTAGCATTAGAAATAGGAACACATGTAATTAGCAAAGTCGACCTAGATTTTCTTCATTTTGATTTTGTATATATGACTATCTATCACTCTAACATAGATAGCCATTCCATCTACCTAGGTTGGACAATCTCATAATCTTTTGATCCAAAAAGGAAAACCTATCACCTTTTGGATATTTCTACGACAAAGTATATGTATTTTTTTGGGAGGTAAGGTTCATGTCCCCCTCCTATATGTAAAGCTTACATCTAAATAATAAAATCTTATTAACCAAAAAAAAAATTTCATGTTTGCGGCTGAAATGCGATCGCAAACCTGAGAAACACCAGACACGTGTGTCACTTATTGACAGACCTATAAAAGGGGTCCAACCCAATTCTTTCTCATTTTTCTGAGGCTCAAACACAGAAAGAAGACCCCCATGACTCCTTCCCATAATCCCACCCCAAAATAATCGATTTCTTCCTCTTCCAAGCCCTAAATTGAAGAAGGAATCAAGAAATTGAAGAACTAAGGAGAAACCCTAGCTGAGTTTCCTCCTCCTACAAACCCAAATTGAGGGCAAGACATAGAATTTGAGGAATCGAAGAGGAAAAAGGCTAGATAATTCACATGCAAGGTAAGTTATTACTCCCTTTCATGCAATTTTCCCTTGGGCATTTGTGATATGTTGCTGCATGCCTGTAAGGACTCATGGGAAGGTGTTTGGAAGCCATGAAATCAAGTTATATACTGCTAAACGGAATGGGTCATGGTTATTATGAGTTGTAAATGAGTTGCATGTGTTATAAATATGTTTGATAAGGTAGGGGAGGAAGGGTGTGGAGAAGCACCATATGAATTTAGGAGATTATGATTAATGATAGCTATAACGCGTAGTGAGTAACGATTTAACTGTTCTCTAATTGTAGACTAAGGAATTGTAGCAATCGCGTATCTTGAGTACTGGCGCAGTAAACATCAGGTATGTAAGACTATACCGTTCATTCTTTTGCACGACTCCTAATGATTACAATGCAATGAACGAGCCCCAAAAGAATACTCTATTCTTAGAAATTAGGGTTGCTTATATTGTTTCGCTCTATAGAAGGATTGTTCTTGTTTTTGTGAGATCAATGTTGATAGTATTTCTTGAGTCCTATAAGGTTCATGCTAAGAGGTATTATTAAGTACGTGAAAAAGGGGATAGTAATCGTATGTCACTAAAAAGGGTCTGGAACATATTTTTTATAAACGAGCATGCCATGTAATATATATATATATATATATATGTAATCTAATTCGTATGACCGCGCCTAATGAAGGCCGTGTATGTTATGACCGAGCCTAATATTGCCGGGTAAGATATGCTATGATATGATGATGATGCAGCCCACCGAGGCGTATGTATGTGATGACGATAAATCCCACAGAGGCATATGATGATGACGAGCCCACAGAGGCATATGATGATGACGAGCCCACAGAGACGTATGTAATTGTATGAGGTAACGACTATGTAAACGTATATGATACCAATAAATGTATATAAAAATGGTAAGCCCACGGAGGCGTAGGTATAAGACGATGATAACGATAATGAATACTAATATGATGATATCATAAAGGTTATGTGTATATGTAAGCACTACGAATATGTCATGGTTAGCCGCCCTCAAGAGGCAATTCATTTATTACAGGTTATATGTTTCTATCCTGATGCTCATGGTTGTTCTTACATTATGTTTCCTGTTTTACATACTTAGTACATTATTCGTACTAACGTCCTTTATTTGTGGACGCTGCATGTGGTGCTGCAAGTCCTGATAGACAGATAGATGGAGTTCCCCCACCGCAGTAGGCTATCCAGTTCAGCAGATATTGGCAAGATTCATCCTCCAGACTTGCTATAGCATTGGTATGCTTTTGTATAGGCATTGTGGGCATGTCGAGGCCCTGTTCCGACGTAGGTTGTATTTTGTATTTCCCATAGAGGCTCATAGACAAATGTCAGTGTATGTATAGACAAGTGTTGGGTTGACTCATGTACAGTTATATTGCCTCGTCGGCAAATGTATTATGTTGTATAGTTTTGCATTGTAGCCCTGTTGGCACACTATGTATATAAGTACGTTTATGTCATGGTATGACGTTTCATGTCCATTATGATGTTGTTCAAAACTGCATGCGTATGACAGGCCTTATAGATAACAAAAGGAAAAAGAGTAAGATAGCAGATATGAAGGGTACACCGGCACTCTGAGAGCAGGGTCCGGTGCCATGTCGCGGCCCTCCGGCTGGGTCGTGACAGAATTGGTATCAGAGCCCGGTTGTGTCCTAGGGATTGTCTATGAGCCGTGTCTAGTAGAGTCTTGATTATGGGTGTGTAGCGTGCCACATTTCATAATCAGAAGGCTACTTGACATTTAGGAATTTTACCTTCTTTCTAAATCTAGATCGTGCGTAGAGCTAAGTTGTAAGCATTCATTTCTAACATTCATCTTGTTTACCTACAGCGATGCCTTCGGCTAGGAAGCAAGCAAATACTAGACGGCTCGATACAAATGCCGGAGAGGGTACCAGTCAGGTGCCCCAAGATAGAGGAGGCCAAAGTGGGCCTCAAAGTGAGATTCCATCTCGGACCTCATCTACTCCTCCCTCCCCAGAGGATATTAGGAGTCGCCCAGCATCCCTAGTCCCTTCCTCTGGTAACACAGAGCAAGACTTGAGGACAGCAGTACAGTTGTTGACTAGCCTGGTAGCTTCCCAGGCTCAGAGGCAGAATACCGGCACTACTGGAAGACCGGTTAGTGCAAGGATTCGTGACTTCATCAATTTGGATCCTCCAGTTTTTACCGGGTCTGATCCTAAGGAGGACCCGCAGGATTTCATTGATCAAATACACTGCACACTGCGGGTTATGCATGCCAGCGACACAGAGGCAGTAGAACTGACTTCTTATCGATTGCGAAATTTAGCAATCTTCTGGTATGACAGTTGGGAGAGGTCCAGGGGTCCGAATGCTCCCCCACCTGTATGGAATGAATTTTCAGAGGCGTTCCTTCGCCATTACTTGCCAGTTGAGGTATGACGAGCTAAAGCTGATAAGTTCTTAATTATGAATGTACGAGAGTACAATATGCAGTTTGACTCTCTGGCAAGGTATGCTACCCACGTGGTGGCCGAGATGAGCGACAGGGTTCACTTATTCGTGAATGGAGTGGGACCGCATTTAATAAATGAATGCACAACGGCCTCCTTGATAGAGGGCATGGATATCTCCCGTATTCAAGCCTATGCCCAGACCGTAGAGGATCGTAAACGCCAACAAAGGGCGAACAGGAAACAGGAGAGGAGCCAGCATAAGAGAACAAGAATTGCAGGGTATTCTGGTGACTCCAGAAGTAGTGTGAGGCCCCATTCTTCAAGGAGTTTGGCACCCCCTGTGTCTAGTGCCCCTCGACAGTTTCAGAATTCGCGGGCCTCAGGCTCGCCATATCACAGGGCTACTTGTCAGAAGATATCCCCAATGTCTCGTTGTGAGCAGTGCGGAAGGACCCACTTTGGACCGTGCCGTCGAGGTTCTGATACATGCTATTCCTGCGGACAGCCCGGCCACATGATGCGGGATTGTCCTTACAGAAGGGATGGTGGTATGGCTCAGCAAACTGGATCTGTAGCTGGTTCTTCCTTATCAATTCAACCTCCAGCACGGGGTCCCCAGTAGCTAGCAGGTCGTGGCAGAGATAGCGGTACAGTACCAAGCTCAAGTGGTGTTCAAAACCGAATATATGCCCTAACAGGTCGACAGGATCTTGAGTCATCTCCGGATGTGGTCACAAGTATATTATCATTGCTTTCTCATGATGTGTATGCCTTGATTGACCTCGGATCCACATTGTCTTATTTTACACCCCTTGTGGCTGGTAAGTTTGATGTTGAACCTGAACTGATAAGTAAATCATTTGTGGTATCTACACCAATAGGAGATTCTGTGGTTGTCAAGAGAGTGTATAGAGGTTGCGCTGTGATGATTTGTAGTCGTCAAACCTCGGAAGATTTATGTGAATTAGAAATGGTTGATTTCGATATGATAATGGGAATGGATTGGCTGGCATCATGCTATGTGAGTGTTGATTGTCATACGAAGATGGTTAGATTTCAATTTTTGGGTGAACCCATCCTTGAATGGAATGGAAACATTGTTGCGCTGAAAGATAGGTTTATTTCCTACCTTAAGGCAAGAAAGATGATCTCCAAGGGTTATATCTACCATCTTGTTCGCGTTATGGACGCGGAGGCGAAATCGCCTACTCTACAATCAATTCCTGTAGTGAATGAATTTCCGGATGTCTTTCCAGATGAACTCCCAGGTCTTCCTCCTGAAAGGGAGATTGAGTTTGCCATCGATGTGTTGCCTGATACTCACCCAATTTCTATCCCTCCATATAGATTGGCCCCAGCAGAATTGCGTGAGTTGAAAGCGCAGTTGAAGGACTTGCTGGATAAAGGCTTCATTAGGCCTAGCACTTCACCTTGGGGTGCTCCAGTCTTGTTCGTACGAAAGAAAGACGGATCGTTACGAATGTGTATCGATTATCGTCAGTTGAATAAGGTCACCATAAAGAACAAATATCCACTTCCGAGGATTGATGACCTATTTGACCAACTCCAAGGAGCCAAATATTTCTCCAAAATTGACCTACGTTCAGGATATTTTCAGTTGAGAGTCAAGGAGAAAGATATTCCAAAAACAGCCTTCCAAACGAGATATGGGCATTTTGAGTTCCTAGTAATGTCATTTGTGCTAACGAATGCCCCGGCTGCTTTTATGGGTCTCATGAACACTGTATTCAGGCCTTATCTTGATGTGTTCACAGTGGTCTTCATCGATGATATACCAGTGTGTTCCCGTTCAGAGGCAGAACATACAGGTCACTTGCGGATAGTCTTGCAGACCCTTCGGGATCACCAATTATATGAAAAACCTCTCCAAATGTGAGTTTTGGCTGAACTCAGTAGCCTTCTTAGGCCATGTGATATTTGATGAGGGTATTAGTGTCGATACTCAAAAGATTGACGCAGTCAAGAATTGGCCAAGACCTACTACGCCATCAGAAGTCCGTAGCTTCTTGGGGTTAGCAGGTGTGATACCCCGTAAATTCGCCTACTTGATTGTGCCGTGATGTGGCAAGTGTGTATGGGCTTAAGAGTAAGAAAACATTGAAAAGTGTTGAAAAATGTTAAGAAAAAGAACAAATGAGCAAAGAGCGATGGCATTGTGGGAAACGCGAACCGCGAAACCCACATGCGCATCGCGAAATGGCCCTGCGTATCGCGAACATGGGCAGAAGCTGGAGGAGGTACTTCGCGACAAGAAAGCGATTCGCTTTCTTGAAAAGCGAATCGCGAAATGGGCATGGGCATCGCGAACTGAAGCAGAAAGTCTAGGCGAGAAAAGCAACGGGAAAAGCGGTTCGCGAAATGGAAAAGCGAACCGCGAAATGGCCTCCCCCGCGTCGCGAAATCGAAAATGTACTGAAATTGAAGTTTTGACTCTTTGACCTATAAAAGGGACCTACACTCGTTCATTCTTCATTTTACAAGACTCAGAACATTAGAAAGCTCCCAAGAACACCTCCTACAAAGAACCCACGAACCCAATTGAATTCCTTCCATCCAGACACAAGAAATTGAAGAAGAAAAACATAGAAATTGAAGAAACAAAAAGGAGGCCCAACTGAATTCTTCCTTAGCAAACCCAGAATCAAAGGCAACCCTAAGAATTGAAGAAACAAGAAAGAAATATGAACCCATT
>MCJB01001555.1:0-14892 GCA_002018475.1 Nicotiana obtusifolia | reverse complement strand
AGGATTATCTGGAGTCCGGTCTAGCCTCGTCACTACCTCGTCGAGGTTAGGCCAGGCACTTACCAGCACATGGGGTCGGTTGTGCTGATACTACACTCTGCACTTTTGTGCAGATACCGGCGCAGCAGGTGTCGGACAGTAAGTAAGACGGATTTCCAGCTTTTGCGTGACTCCCCAGGTGACCCAAGGTAGTACTGCAGCCGTTCGCAGATCTTGGCGTCCTCTGTCTATTCTTTTGTCTCTATTTCCATGTAGTTCGGAAATGGTACTTTGATATTTCTTTCCAGACCATTGTATGTAGTATTCATAGACAGTCTGTGAAACTGTGTCACCAGTTCTTGGGTAGATTTTGTAAAGGAAAGGCTATGTATTTATATAATCTTTCCGCATTTGTTATTAATTTTATGTTTATGATTTTGCGAATAACTAAGTATGTATGGTAATGTAATTAACGAAGTTAATTAACGGCTGGCCTAGCTCCCATTAGTAGGCGCCATCACGACTCCCAAGGGTGGGAGATATGGGGTCGTGACAATCCATTCATCAGAACCTTTACATTCAAATATTCACATTTTTGTTCTAAGAAACTTCATCACTTCCATCTTCAAACCTCTTCTACTCTGGTTTTTTGAAAACCTTCATAAGTTATCTGCTAACTATACCTCCTTCTTATTAGCGCCTTCTTTCCTCCTTTATTTGGAAGCAATGGAAAAGACTTCAAAATCCGTTCCTCGAAAAGAAACCCCCTCTTCTTCGAAACCAACTGAGAATATTTTGCTTGTTGTTACCGAGGAATCGACGTCGAAACCCCTTCTAAAGATGTTTGTCCCTACAGGGTGTCCAACCAGAGCCGATTTCAAGGTTGAGAAAACCTCCTCGATACCGGGGGAGTGTGAACCGGTCTCGAGATATATTTTTTCGGTCACCGACAGTATTCTCGATAAGGTCAAGGAGGACTGCAACTGGGTTGGTAGGCACGTAGTGGTTTCTGCGCTCGAGGAAGCAATTACCACCCATGTGGAGGGTTTTTTGAGTGTTTACACTTATCCCGTCACGTTGGGCCCTTTGGATCCGATCATCATCACCTTTTGTAAAAGGTACGAGTTGACCGTAGGCCAAAATCACCCCTCCTTCTGGAGGATAGTTATCCTCCTCCGCTTTTTTGTAAACAAGATCGAGGGGTGTCCCTTTACCATCGATCACCTCATGCGCCTGTACAGTCTCCGAATCTATCGAGGGGGGCTAATAAAACTTGCCCGTTGGGCCAGTAAGGTCCCATTCTTGAGCATCGACGAGGATTGACACCGGGGCTGGTTGGGCCGATTTGTTCGAATGAAAACATCGGACCAAATCCTAGCCGAGGACATGCCATTTCCTGAAAAATGGAACATGAAGCGTAAGAGTAACCTTGCCTTTAGGAATTTGTTTATCATTTCTCTTTTGCGCTTCTTCTTATCAATTTTTTGTGATGCAGCTGTCGCTCTGATGCCGGATGCAGTTCCTCGACTCAAGGAATAGGTCGAGTTGATCGTGTCACAAAAACTCTATTTCGAGTGTGCGTGGCGTGAGCTTTCGAAGGGCCGATGGGAGGCCCGATCTCATTGTGAGATTTTTTCTTTAAGTTACATTCGACCTTATTTTCACGCCATCGATTTCTAACTTGCTTTGCTTCCCTTTTGCAGGTTTATCAAAAGGTGTTGAAATGAGGCCTCCACCTGTTGATGATGATACTTACATCGAGCCCCCTGCCTCGAAGCAAGATAAAGAGAAGAAAAGTAAAAAGGCTCCGAGTTCTCCGGGCCTCAAGAAGAAGAGGCCAAAGAAAAAATTGGCGCGTAAGCCCAAGGGAAGTGCCAGTGGTTGAGCATTGTCCCTGGACTCGCTCCATGGATTGAGGGCTGAGTCCGAGGGGGATGAAGAAGACTTTGATCAAGTGGCCAGTGTGCCGTCACAGCTCGAAGGGCAAAGAGCCTCCAAACCAGGGGTAGGCGAAGTCGATGTTCATCAAGTCGCAGAAGCTGAGGTGGAGGTAGGAGCTGAGGCTTCCCGTGATACGAGGAAAGCGTCGCAGGAAGCACTTGGTCCGATTGAGATCATCGATTTGCCTTCGTTCACAGAGTCGATGTTTAATGAGGCCCGAGTAGAAAAAGAACACCCCATCGAGGGAGTCCATAGATCGAAAGACCATTTTCGTGGTTTATTCGATGGAGTGGATTCGATGGCCACGGAGGATGCTTTTGGATTTGGTGATTTGGAGATACCGAGGAAGCGCTCACCCTCTAAAACAAGTCGTCCTTCCTCGAGCCCGAAATTGGTCGATCGATTCCCTGCCCCGAGTATATACCCTAATCGGAAACACACCGTGGTCTTTTCCCTTCCTGAGGATGCTCGGGTTCTTTCCTCCTCCATAGGAGT
This sequence comes from Nicotiana obtusifolia, assembly GCA_002018475.1. Lineage (NCBI taxonomy): Eukaryota > Viridiplantae > Streptophyta > Magnoliopsida > Solanales > Solanaceae > Nicotiana > Nicotiana obtusifolia. Next base: position 12,477 of record MCJB01001555.1, on the reverse strand, counting down.
GGCTAGCTATCTTAGGTGCTTGGTGACCGAAGAAGATCAGGCCAAAATGAACGAGGTGGAAGCGCCCTGCCTGTTCAACGAAGCTCAACTAGTGTTGAATCGGGTAAATTTGGATGCCCCTTTATTATGTACTTAGATTTTGTCTTAAGTAATCATAACATTTTCCTTTGTGCTTGCAGGCCTCGGTACTTCATCACAAGACTTTTCTCCGATAGTAGGAAGAGTTCAAACGCCATGAGGCCGAGACTCGGGAGCTTTCTGAGAAGAAGGACGCTTATAAGCTTCGTGGTGAGAAATCCCAGGCTGAGCTAGAAGTGGCTCGGAAAGAGCATGCCGACCTGGTCGAGCAGGTAAGAAGAATTTTTGAAGTTAGTGATGATGAGTCAGACATAGTGGCTAACGATTCGAACCCGCAGGTTCAAAAGTAGCTTGACCAGATTGAGCAGCTCCAGGGGGAGGTCGATACGGTCAAAGCCGAGGCCAAAGATTGGAAGAGGAACATGGATCGCCTGGCCTCGGAGAAGGATTGCTCGGGCTCAATTGGTTTCAGCTGAGCTTCAGCTTTGGGTTGAAAAGGAGAAAAGTTTGGTGCAGGCCAAAAAGATCAAGGGGCTTCAGTCCCAGTTGAATTCAATTGTCTCTGATCAAGAGAAACTGGCAAAGGAGCTTGAGGCAGCCAAGTCAGATGTTCGTGGTCAGGGCCGAGGCCGATGATAAGGTGTCCCAGTACAAGGCCGATGCCGAGGAGATTCAGGAGCAAACGAGACAAATGGTGAAGCATGCGAAGTGGCAATCCGAAAAGAGGCCCTTGAGGGAGTCCATGCTCAGAATTTTGACTTATTGGTTGAAATCGAGACAACTAAGATATACGAAGCCAAGGCGAGGAAGCTAGCTTATCCCGAGGAAGATTCTGAGGGGTCTGAAGAGTCGGGTGAGTCCGATGGTGGCGAGGACTCAGTAGGCAATGACGTGGCCCCCAATGAAGATTAGACCCTTTAGGATCTTTTTAAGCATTTTTTCCTTTTGTTTTTTGTTTTTTTTGTACCGTCTTTTTATTGAGGCCGTTTAGCCTTTGTAAAACATATGTATCTGGGCTATTTAGCTCTTGTAAAGAAATGTTGATATATATAACGCTTTTCCCTTTCATAGCTTTTGAATTTCTCCTTTTTTTTGTATTCACAAAGGTCGAAATGCCTTAGCATGAAATAGTTAGGTTATTTTTGAAGGTACAAACAAACCTTGCCTTTAGTATTACTTGGTTTTTAGGCATCGTAGGGATTCGGTGTTATCGAAATTTTTTCCACAAAACACTTGTTCTTTTTAGGGTATGATTTGCCGAGAGTGTATTTTTACAAGCCTTTATTGTCTCGGGTTTTGTTAACCCCGAAATGGCCTTAGCCTTTAGTTCGGGCAATGCCAAATAAGCTTCGTGCCCTCGAGTGTCGATAACTCAGAACAGCCTTAGCCTTTTAATTCGGGCTTTGCCAAATTAGCTTCGTACCCTCGAGTGCTATTAACTAGAAACGGCCTTAGCCTTTAGTTCGGAAATTGCCAAATAAGCTTTGTGCCCTCGGGTTTCGTTAACCTAGCTTTTAGTTCGGACATTGCCAAATAAGCTTCGTGCCCTCGGGTTTTGTTAACCCGGAATGGCTTTATCCTATAAATTTTGGGGGGTGCCTAATAGGTTTTATGCCCCCGAGGTCTAATAGCTTGGACCGTCTGAGTTTGTTTTTGAGACAGCAGTCCCCGAGTGAGAGAGTGATTATTCGAAATCAGGCTAAGGCGGCCCTTGGGCTCTTTTCCTTTAGGGGATCAGAAGCAGGGAATTCATGGAGAAATGTAAAAGAAAATGTTTTAAAAGACAGGACATTTGCAAAGAAGAGGCTTCTCTTTATTCTTGTACATAATAGTAATGTATGTGTACAAGCTTTGTGTCAGGGTTCGAGCAGTCTATGTGAGCACGATTCATTTGAACATTTGGTCCTTACATTGAATCCTATTGATTGAGACCCTTCAAATCCTGAAGTTTTCTGTTAAAGTCGATATCAGAGGGTAATGCCCCCCATTATTCGGGGTTGATTGAAGAGTCTCGAATGCTATTGTGATCATCGTCATCGGTTCGTTACCGGCCTTTGATTCTAAGTTAGATGAATTTAATTGTTGCCTCGTTAAAAACCTTGCCGTAAAACCCATTTAGGACAAAACCGGTCTAAGGGAAAAAGAGTGCAATGCGTTCTTTCAGACCTAACATCTTGTATCGTTCCTTGTTGGTTACCTGCAAGGTTAGTTTAAAATGTAAATAAAAGAAAGAAAGGGGTCGTACCTTAGTAGTAATAGCGCTTCAAGTGAGTTATATTCTAGTTGTTCGGTAATTGTTCACCGTTCATCGTTCTGAGCTTGTAGGATCTTTTTTCGGTGATTTCGACGATATGATAAGGTCCTTCCCAGTTTGGTCCCATCTTTCCCTCATTCGGGTTTCGGGTGTGCAATGTGACCTTTTTAGTACTAAGTCCCCGACGTTGAAGTATCGAAGGTTCGCCATTCTGTTGTAATATCACTCTATCCGTTGCTTTTGGGCGGCCAACCGAATAAGGGCAGTTTCGCGCCTTTCATCCAATAGTTCCAAGCCCGTATTCATTGCCTCGTCGTTTGATTCCTTTGTTGCATACCGAAATCTGACACTCGGCTCTCTGACTTCGACCGGTATTAGAGCTTCGGTGCCGTAAACCAATGAAAATGGGGTGGCCCTGGTACTGGACTTTGAGGTCGTACGGTATGCCCATAGGACTTCGGGTGGGATTTCCTTCCACCTTCCTTTGGCGTCAATTAACCTCTTTTTGAGGTTTTGGAGTACGGTTTTGTTGGTCGATTCGGCTTGTCCGTTCTCACTAGGGTGATAAGGCGTTGACAGGATCTGTTTGATTTTATGATCCTCAAGAAACTTGGTCACTTTGCTACTGATAAATTGTTTCTCGTTGTCACATAAGATTTCGGATGGCACTCGAACCGACATATGATGTGGTCCCAAATGAAGTCGATGACCTCCTTTTCCCTGATCTTCTCATATGCCTGGGCTTCCACCCATTTAGAAAAATAATCAATCATAAACAATATGAATTGAGCCTTACCTGGTGCCTACGTGAGGGGCCATCGATGTCCATTCCCCACTTCATGAACGGCCATGGTGACAAAATCGAGTGGAGAGATGGATCATCGGAGCGTTTCTTTGGCATTCATCATATTTTCAAACGAACTCCTTTGCGTCTTTTTCCATGTCGATCCAATAATTTTTTGAATCAGTGATTCGACACCTGAATGATTTCCACAGGTACCTTCGTGGATTTCCTCAAAACATACTCAGTATCGCCCAGCCCTAGACATATTACAAGTGGGCCATCAAAGGTTCCGTCTTCGGACAGGCTAAATCGGGCCGCCTTTGTACGCCGGGCCCTCGATTGTTTTGGATTCGAGGGCAGTTTTCCAGATCTGAGATATTCTATGTACTTATTCCTCCAATCCCAAGTTAGGCTCGTCGAGTTGATCTCAGCGTGGGCTTCTTCCACCACAGACGTCATAAGTTGTACGACTTCTCCCGAGTTGAATTCCTCGTCTTCTATTGATGACCCTAAATTAGCGAGGGCATCGGCCTCGCTGTTTTGATCCTAAGGTACATGCTGCAAAGTTCATTCTTTGAACCGATGTAATGTCACATGTAAATTGTCCAAGTATCTTTGCATTCGTTCCTCTCTGACCTCAAATGTTCCATTGACTTGGTTTACCACAAGAAGGGAGTCGCACTTGGCTTCGATCATTTCCACCCCCAAGCTCTTTGCTAGTTCAAGGACTGCAATCATAGCCTCATATTCGGCCTTGTTGTTTGTCAATTTCACAGTCTTAATAGATTGTCTAATTATAGTACTTGTTGGTGACTTTAATACGATGCCAAGCCCGGACCCTTTTTCGTTCGAGGCGCCGTCCGTTTAGAGGGTCCAGATTCCCGAGGTAGTTCCTGAGTTAGTCAACAACTCTCTTTCGACCTCGGGTATAAGGGCCGGTGTAAAGTCGGCCACAATGTCTGCCAAAATTTGAGACTTAATCGCGGTCTAAGGTCGATACTCAATATCGTACCCACTTATTTCTATGGCCCATTTGGCCAGTCGGCCCGAAAGTTCGGGCTTATGCATAACGTTCCTCAATGAGTAAGTAGTTACGACACATATGGGATGACATTGGAAGTATGGTTTTAGCTTCCTCGAGGTGCTTAACAAAGCGAGCGCTAGGTTTTCCAAGTGAGGGTACCTAGTTTCGACCTCACCTAAGGTTCTACTAACATAGTAAATTGGAAACTACATACCTTGCTCTTCCCGAACTAGAACTCCACTTACTGCTATCTCCGAGACTGCCAAGTACAAGTATAGTTGTTCGTCTGCCCTCGGTGTATGAAGCAGAGGCGGGCTCGATAAATACCTTTTGAGTCCCTCCAAAGCTTGCTGACATTCTGGGCTCCACGAAAAGTCATTCTTCTTCTTCAACAGTGCGAAGAATTGGTGGCTTTTGTTGGACGACCTCAAAATAAATCACCCTAGGGCGGCTATTCGCCCCATTAACCTTTGCACGACCTTTACGGTGCCTATGACTGTGATATCTTCAATGGCTTTGATCTTATTAGGATTGATCTCAATTCCCCGATTGGATACTATAAATCTGAGGAACTTACCCGACCCTATTCCAAACGCGCATGTTTTTGGGTTTAGCTTCATGTTGGACTGCTTCAGTATACTTAATGTTTCCTGCAAATGTATTAAATGGTCCTCTACTCGTAGGGACTTAACTAATATGTCACCCTTGTAAACCTCCATCGATTTTCCTATTTGTTTCTCGAACATCCGATTTACTAAGCGTTGGTATGTGGCACCAGCATTTTTTAATCCAAACGACATTACGATATAACAGTATGTGCCATACTTATTGATGAAGGAATTTTTTCCCTAGTCGCCTGGGTCCATCCGTATTTGGTTGTACCCGGAATAGGCATCGAGAAAACTGAGGGGCTCGTGGCCGGCCGTGGCATTGTTCATACGGTCGATGTGGGGCAAAGGAAAAGAGTCTTTGGGGCATGCTTTATTCAAATCTTTATAGTCTACACACATTCTTAATTTATCCCCTTTTTTAGGGACTACCACCCCGTTTGCTAACCAATATGGGTATTTGGCCTCCCGAATAGACCTTACTTTAAGAAGTTTAGATACCTCATCCTTGATGAAAGCATGCTTGATTTCAGACTGAGGCCTCCTCTTTTGTTTAACCGGATGGAACTTCGGGTCCAGGCTCAGCTTGTGAGTGGTTATCACCAGTGGGATACCTGTCATATCACAATAAGAAATTGAATGAGTTTTATCCTAAGCTCGGAGCTCAGCCCCGTGCCCAGGTATACTTTTCGGTCGAGCAAGTTCTCTCGCAATATGACTTGTTCTAGTTCCTTGACCGTCGATTTAGTGGCGTCAAAATTATTCGGGGCTATAAAAGTCTGGGAATCCCATAATCATCATCCTCGACTTCTCCTTGTTTGTTCAAATCTGCCGAAGATGGTATCAGTGATTGCTATTTTGTCCCGTTTTTGACCACCTGGTTTGGCCCCTTCGATGTTGAAACTGTAGATGTCGGTGTCACCTCTTCAATCGTGGACATTTCTTTTGCGGCCGGTTGTTCCCCGTAGATCGTTCTAACTCCGTCAGGTGCTGTAAATTTCAATGCCTGGTGTAGCGTCGAAGGTACCACCCTCATGTTGTGGATCCATGACCTTCTGAACAAAGCGTTGTACCTCATGTCTCCTTCGATTACATAAAACTAAACTTCCTGTATGGTCCCGGTGGTGTTTATCGATAATATTATCTCACCCTTAGTGGTTTCATGTGCCATGTTGAATCCGTTTAGAACTCGCACTGCAGGAATGATTTGGTCTTGTAGACTGAGTTGCTCCACAACCCTCGATCGAATGATGTTGGCCGAGTTACCTGGATCAATTAACACACGTTTAACTCGAATTTTATGCACGAGTACAGATATTACCAATGCATCATTGTGAGGATGTACAATCCCTTCCGTGTCCTCGTTGTTGAAAGATAAATTTCCTTCCGGTATGTAGTCTCGAGTTCGTTTCTCCCTAGTGATGGATACTTTGGTGCGTTTCAACATCGGCCCCCGAGGGATATCAACCCCACCGATGATCATGTTAATGACGTGTTGAGGTTCTTCTTGTTCGGTCTATTTGCTAGAGTCACTATTCCTGAAATGATTCTTGGCTCGGTCGCTCAAGAATTCTCGAAGATGCCGGTTATTGAATAGTTAGGCTACTTCCTCTCTCACTTGCCGACAATCTTCCGTTCTGTGACCGTGAGTGCCATGATATTTACACATTTGGTTAGGATCCCTTTGGGTTGGATAGGATTGTAGCGGTCGGGGCCATTTGGCATATTTGACGTGTACGATAGCTGATACAATGGCGGCAACATCGACATTGAAGTTGTATTCTGATAGCCTCGGTGCTTCTTTAGGCCCGATGGGCCTATCGAAGTTGTTTTTGGTCATGAGTCCTTGGTTGCTTTGGCCTCGGTCATTTCTCCTTTTATTTCTCATGGAGTTCCGCCCGGACCCACTACTTCTTCGGTCTCCATTATATGGTTGATACCGATCCCTGTTTGGCCTTGGTTCTCAATCAATATCTCTTTTGACTCTAATGGGATAGACAGACTCTGAAGGGTCCCCGAGCTGATCATCTTCGACTCTAATTTTTGATTTATATCGGTTATGTATTTCAACCCATGTAACAGCTGGGTATTCTATTAAGTTCTGCTTTAGTTGTTGTGAATCCACCGAGCTCCGAATATTAAGTCTTTGAGTGAAAGCTTGAACAACCCAATCATCAGTGACCGACGGCAGATCCATCCGTTCCATTTGAAACCGGGACACAAATTCTCTAGGCATCTCGTTGCCCTTTTGTTTGACTTTGAAAAGGTTCGATTTCCTAGTCTCGACCTTGATGGTACCTATGTGTGCCTTTACGAAAGAATCTGTAAGCATAACAAATGAGTCAGTAGAATTAGGAGGTAAATTGTGATACCATATCATAGCTCCCTTCAACAGGGTCTCCCCAAATTTTTTCAACAGAACAGACTCGATCTCATCATCCTCCAGGTTGTTCCCTTTGATAGCACATGTTTACAAGGTTACATGCTCGTTTGGGTCGGTCGTTCCGTTATACTTGGGTATTTCGGGCATACAAAATTTCTTGGGGATCGACTTTGGAGCGGTGCTTGGTTGGAAAGGTTTTTGCACGAACTTCTTGGAATCCAAACCCTTCAATACCGGAGGTGCTCCTAGGATTTGGTCTATCCTGGAGTTGTAGGTTTTCACTTTTTGTCATTTCCTCGATCTTTTTCTCCCCTAATTCTATTCGTTTTGTCAGCTCCTCGAGCATCTTTATAATCTCGGGGTTAGCCCCCGATTCATGTTCGTTTGACCTTTCTATGACCAATTCGTCCCTGCGGGTGATTTCCCAGGGAGGACCGGACTCCACCCTGCTCCGTGCACTGTTTCGGTTATGTAACTGAGCTATAGCCACCTGTTGAGCCTGCAATATTTCGAAGATGACTCATAGGATGATCCTGTCCCCTTCAATGTTTTGTGTGTTTCGAGTTGCCGATTGGACTCCTCTACGAACGCTATTTTCAGGGTCAGTAGGCAGGTTCGCATCAATGGCCACATGCGAATTAGCGTCAATCGGATCTACGATTAGAATTCCAGCGAGATCAGCAGGCGGTATCTCATTACTGGGCGCTATGTTGTTATTTTCACCTTGGTGACTGGACTCGCTGTCAACATGCAGAGGTGCCGATTGAGAGTCTGACATTTTTGTATTATAGCCTGGAATCAAAGACATTTCAAAGAGCAAGTGTAAAGCAGTGTGTGTTATGGAGATTTATATCAAATAACCACTATTATCCTTAGCCCCATAGTGGGCGCTAAACTGTTTACCCTAAAAATAGGATAACAATTAAATTTATATGTGGTTTTAAGGATACGTGATCTAACTTGATACAAAATGAGAAAGCAGATTAAGATTGAAATTAATGATAAGAGAAATAAATACAAACCACACAAGTTGAACAATCTAAAGGTTGATCACCCTTGAGTCAAAAATGCCACAATCGATGCCGAAACAAAGTAATGATATGATAAAAACTAGAAATGATAGTTTTTTGCATTTGGATGCGTGTTACAGTGTGTCCTTTAAATAATCAAAACCCCCTTTATATAATAGAGGAGTCCTACTTTAGGTACAATCTTATATAAGGTAAAAGATCTCATGATTTGCTACTTAAGCGGTTTCATTGATACGTGCCGATATTCCCGCCGTGATGCGCGACCGATTACGGATGTTTCGGCCATATGTTATGTTGGTTCGATAATGTTCTCCCGAGCTTATTCAGGGTCAGGGTCGGTTCCGGAATCACAGGCTCAATGTTCTCGAAGATGGATGTTCTGACCTCGTGTTCTGGTTCAATGAGATTCGGGGTCGATCTTTAACCCTTCGTATTCCGAGCCCGATCTGTCGGGCAATAATTGGGCCCGATTTCGACAGTATATACTATATACAGCGGATAGGTTTCTTCAGGTTATATTATGTATAAAAGAATTATTTGAGATCACATTACTTATTGATAAAATTGAGATTTTACTCCTCAACATTATCTACTTTAAGAGCAGGTGGAACAATAATTTTAATGTGGCCATAACCAAATCAAACTCGAATTCATGGTTTTATCAATTAATGTATTTGCTCCGTTAAATAAGAAATACAAAAATATTGCTTTTCGTATTTTTAGAGTCTTTAATGGTTGCTGCTTGACTGAAAATAAAAAATCCATGAGTGGAAAAAAGATAAACTTGAAGACCCCTATTTTGGTGAGAGTGTTAGAAATAAGGCAAGGTCTAGATCAACCATCAAATTAGTTATAGAACTCCTGTAACTTTTGCACTTCAAAATCAATCTAAGTTTTTGTTATTGAGGTATGCCCTCTACCTGTCTTTCCCATTCAGTGCACATAATTCATCAGAAAATCGTTTTTATATGTACTTTCTAGTTTTTAGCTCTACCACCCTTTGTTGCTTGGATTGATAACACATCATTTAGGTTTGGACGGTTAAGGAATTTGTCTGCTTTGTGTATTACGCCAGTTGGCTTGGAAAAAAAATACTATTTCTCATTTTCTCATTATGGACAAACTACAAAAAGTGAAGCAAATAGGACAAATTTATGCAACCTCGGAGACAAACAACTGAAACATGTAAATTACATTTTCATAACTATTAACTATGAGTAGTCATTTACGGTATTATATCTTGTGGAGAAACCTGTCCGCTTTTGACCACTAAATTTTACTACATGAGTTACTACTGCACACTTGTAATCAATTACAAGACTAAGCAATTCAAATGAAAAGCAAATAGCTTCGAGAGGGAATGAAATTAGACCGTTAGTGTTTCTACCAAAAAAAGGTCATATCGGATCGCTCAATTTTAGAGCCTATTCTCAACTACAACTCCCCGATGGATCAAATCATAAAAGATAAATAATCACCGAAAAAGTTGTTTACCCTTGGCTTCGGATAACAATTGAATTTATACGTGATTTTAAGGATATGTGATTCAGTTTGATACAAATAACGAATAATATAATGAAAATTAAAGTCGGTAAATAAATGGAGAAGAAATGCAAACCACAAGCCTTGGATAATCCTGGCCTTGACTGATTCCTCCAAGATAAACAGTAAATATAAACGAAAATCAGATTAATGAAGTAATGTATAAAATAATGAAAGCAGACTTCTTTTCTTTGTATTGGTGATTGTTTTTGTGTCATATCCTAGAACAATTACATTGCCCTTTATATAGCGTGGGGATAATCCTTTATACAAAGCAAGAATCTGTTTACAAGGTAAAATATCTCTTGATGTGCTGATTTAACGGTCTTATTGATTGATACCGTGATTCCCGCCGAGATGCTTACTTATCACGGGATTTTCGGTCCTTTCTTCATTCAAATTTGATAACCTACCCTAGGGCATTTCCCGGAATCGAGCTCAATAGGTTCATCTCGAGTACCATGGCTTCAAGTTCTGATTCGATGTTGATCGATCTCGACCTTCGATCTTTGATACCTCGATATTCCTGCTTCTATGTTATTCGGTCTCGTTCTTCGATCTTTGATATCTTGATCTTGGTTTACCTAACAGTAATTATGATTGATACCAACCGTATAAACTAGAGCCCGATTTGTCCCCATGTAGGCGGTCCGAGTTCGACCCCATACAGATAGTCCCCTCATTTTTTGGAGAGTAATGACGAAAAACGATATGAGCCGCAACTTTTTGGTTAGGTTGAATGGCGACATACTTATGACGTGTGTGGCACGAAAGTCGGAGCGTCTCATCAAAAGAAACGAATCATCATATTGATAAATGATGGTGGAACTATGACGTACGTGGTACGTGTTGAAAACGTCTCATCAGAGACAAACTTGGGACAAACCTCTGCAACATCAGTACATGCTAATTAGTGCTTCGTTGCTTTGGGATGCGAACCGCCGCCTTCGAGGGGCTATAAATACCCTTCTCCATCTTCACTTTCAGGAGTTTAAGCTATCTGAATATTTGAATCATTCCCTTCTTCATATTCTCTAAGTTTCCTTGAAAGCGATCTCCCTTTTGTTCTTATCTTACTCCTGCAGCTTTTAACTTCTTTATCTCCTAATTAACAATCGCGAAAACCTCTAAATCTGTTCCTCAGAGGCAGACCCTTCTTCTTCTCAACCCACTGAAGATCCTCAACCTGTTGATGTTGAGGAAACCATGGTTGAACCTCCTTTGAAGGCGTTTGTACCGACTGGATGTTCAATCGGTGCCGACTTTAAAGTAGATAAGACCTATTCAGTACCGGGCCGGTGTGAACCGGTCACTAGGTATATTTGTTCGATTACGGACAAAATCCTTGACAAGGTTAAAGAAGATTGTAATTGGATCAGCAAGTGTGTGGTCGTTCCTACACCGGAAGAGGCAATCACCACCCACGTGGAGGGTTATTTGAGTGTTTACACTTACCCCTTCAGGTTGGGCCCTTTGGACCCTGTTATCGTTACCTTTTGCAAAAGGTACGAAGTAACATTGGGTCAGATCCACCCTTCTTTCTGGAGAATAGTCATTCTCTTTTGCTTTTTTAAAAGCAAGATCGACGGGCACACTTTCACCGTCGATCACCTTCTGCGGTTATACAGTCCCCGACTCTTCCGAGGGGGATTAATAAAACTTGCTCGCCAGGCAAGCAAAGCCCCTTTCTCTAGCATCGATGAAGAGAGGGACCGGGGCTGGATGAGCCGATTCGTTCGAGTGGAAACATCAGACCTGATTCCAGCCGAAGACATGCCGTTCCCTGAGAAGTGGAACATGAATCATAAGTTTTATCCTATATCTCAACTTGTTCAATATTTTTTCCTTCGTTATTTTACTAACCAGTTCCATATGATGTAGCCGTATCCTGTATGCCGGCCGCGATTCCTCATCTGAAGGAATGGGTCGAAAGAGTAATGTCCCAAAGACCCTATTCGGAACGTGCTTGGCGCGAACTCTCGAAGGACCGATGGGAGGCCCGAAACCATGGTGAGACAGGTTAAGTTCGAACTCAACGTCTCATGTTATTGATTTCTAATTTGCATTACTCTTCATTTGTAGCTTTATCAAAGGACGTTGAATTGAGGCCAGCATCCCCTGGTAATGAGGTTCCCTGCAAGCCCTCTGCTTCAGAGTACGAGAAAGAGAAAAAGAGGAAAGAAGCCCCCAGTTCTTTTGAGCCCGAGAGAATGAGGCCGAAGAAAAGGATAGCTCGCAAGCCCAAGAGCAGCATTGATGATCAGATACTGTCCTCGAACTCACTTCATCGGTTGAGGGATGAGTCCGAGGAAGATGAAGATTTTGACTTTTTGGGTAGCGAGCAGTCTCGAACTAAAGGACGGGGAGTCCTCGAGCTGAGAGCCGATGAAACACACCTTCATCGAGTCGAGGGCTCCGAAATGGGGGCAAGAGCTGGGGCTTCTACCGATGTAAGAGGGGCTTCGCAGGGAATCTTAGGCCCCATAGAAATGATAGACTCCCCTTCCTTCTCGGAGTCGACACTGAACGAGGCCCAAGCCGCAAAAGGACATTCCCCGGGCAAGAGCCATGTACCGGAAGGCCCTTTTCGAGTATCTTCGATGGCGTGGATTCGGCTTCTGCTGAAGATACCTTTGGTCTCGGTAACCTAGAAGTACCGAGGAAAGGTCCCTCCACCGGCACAAGCAGGGTTTCTTTCGGTCCGAAGTTGGTCGATAGATTCCCTGCTTCGAGTTCAGATCCTGATCGGAAGCGGATCATATCCTTCGCCATT
>MCJB01001554.1:0-25515 GCA_002018475.1 Nicotiana obtusifolia | reverse complement strand
TCAACATATATACCATATTCTCATTTCTATTTTTCTTTTTTAATAAATAGCTCTGATACCAATGTGGGGGTGCGGAAGTCATTTTGTTAAGTATTTGACTTCCGCACCCCCACATTGGTATCAGAGCTATTTATTAAAAAAGAAAAATAGAAATGAGAATATGGTATATAGAAATGAGAAATGAGAATATGGTATATATTTTGTTAAGTATGGCGCCTGACGCAGCCGTCAGGCAAGCCAACAGTGATTAGTCAATTTAATTATTGATTTTAGTACCTTAAAATCATAATTTTTATTGATGAAAATAGTGTGAAATAAAATTCGCACGAACTACAATAGTGAACCACCATAGGAACCCCCAAAATCCGGTGTCACCAGTGCATGAGCATCAACTAGGAAATATAATAAAATACAACATTTGTCGTGAATACAAGTTAGACAGAAAAATATAAATAACTCTGATGCAGACTCTGCATGCTACGGATCATAACTGGAAATGCAACTCAAGTAAAGTCCCCGAAATAGCTGCACCTCTGCGCCCAAAGGACCACCAGACATATAAGTACCTGCACAAAAAGTGCAGCAAGTGTAGTATGAGTACGTAAATCAACGCGTACCCAGTAAGTATCTAGCATAATCCCAGAGAAATAGTGACGAGGGGTCGACATCAACACTTACTAGTGGTCCAATATGATAGATACAATAGAAGTAAACTGAGAGTCAGAGTAGATAAACGAAATAACAAGTGTAAATACGTGGTACAATCCTCCTCTCAGCAATGACTCAAACTCTCAGCTAGTAGCTACCTCCTCAATCAAAGCATATATATATAAAATAGACCTTATCAGATAGGTCGTCACAGTTCAATCAGGAACAAGCTCACCGATATGTTGGCTTCTTGCCAATTATTACACACGATTTCATAAGAGCATTTTATAGAAATATTGAGGCCTACAGCCCGATCCATCACAACATTGCCAAACCGTAGATATATCTATTTTTATTGCCGAGGCGAACGGCCCGCTCCCATGAGAGTGTGGTACATAAATCCTACTGAGGCGTACAGCCGGATCCATTCATATTGTGCGCACTGCCAAGGGTCGAACGGCACGAACCGTAGATGTATCTATCATGCCGAGGCGAACGGCCCGATCCCATTAGAATAAGAAGTTTTGACGGCTCCTTGACCCCACTCATGAATAGACGTGTGAGTTATAAATTTTTAAGGGAACATGTCGATGAGAACGCATAACGCGGGAGATTTTCGTAAGGAGAGTACAAATAATCTGCAGCTTATCATGAAGCCTGTCAAATCTCTACAATAGCAAGTCTATCACTCTATGTAAGTCTAGTCTCAAGTCGTAATGTAAAATAAGGTATTTGATTGGCAGGAGACAACTCAAGTAGTACAACTATAGCATGGTGTGAACCTAAGTCTACTCAAACATAACATGAATCTAGCTACGCATGGACTCTCGTCACCGGGTGCGTACGTAGACCCTTCAACAAGTAACACATAACAAATACATCACCTAGGGGTAGTTTTCCACTCACAGAGTTAGACAGGAGACTTACCTTGCTCCGAATTCCCATAACCGGCTACAAGGCCTTTCTAACACCTCAACCCGATGCCCGTCGATCCAAAACTATTCAAACAAACATGCAAACCAATCAAACTATGCTCTAATACCCATAATTGATCAATTTATATTAATTCCCAATCCGCACAAAGATTCTATAAAATCAACCTTCGGGTCCACGTGCCCAGATTCCAAAAATTTTCAGAGATAAACGTTATCCATAACACCACGAACTCAAATATATGATTTATTCCAAATTCCATGTCCAATTTCGTAGTAAAAATCCAAAAATACCAATTTCTAGGTTTCTTTCAAAAATCTCACAATTTCTACCAATTTTCATGCTTGAATCCATATAAAAATCATGTATTTAATTCACAATATGAAGAAATCACTTACCCCATTATAGTTGATGAAAATGGCACTCCAAAAGTGCTCCAAAATCGGCTCCCATGGATGAAATGAGATGAAAATGGGCTAAACCCCCGTTTTTATAAAACTTCACTGCCCAGATGACTTTTCGCATCTGCGGTCAATTGAGTACTTCTGCGGAAGCTTCCTCACTTCTGCGAAAGACCACTGCCAGCAGAACATCGCACTTGCAGATATTCTTCCGCTCATGTGCAACCGCAGGTGCGACACACCCTAGTGCATCTGCAAAATTTTCGCACCTGCGACCCTCACCTCGCTTCTGTGCCCTCGCAGGTGCGCGGCCCGACGCCGCTTCTGCAGACCCACCTCGCTTATGCGAGGTCGCTTCTGCAATCAAACTTCCGCAAAAGCGGTTACACCAGCTGCTGCCCAGCTTCAACATCTCCTAAGTCCAAAATAAATCCGTTAACCATCCGGAATCCACCCTAGCCCTCGGGACCTTAACCAAATATACAAACACGTTCCAAAATATAATATAGACTTAGTCGAAGCCTTAAACCACGTCAAACAACATCAAAATCACGAATCGCGCCTCGAATCAAACTTATAAATTTCCAAATTTCCAAATTCTATATCTTGTGCCGAAACGTATCAAATCAAGTCTGATCGACCTCAAATTTTGCACACAAGTCATAAATGACATGGCGAAGCTATTCTAAGGTTCGGAATCCCAAACGGACATCGATAATATTAAAATCCACTTCAAGTCAAACTTAAGAATTTCTTAAACTTTCAATACCAACCTTCCATAATAAGCGCTGGAATGCTCCCGGGTGGCGTACCGATATCTATCATCTCTGACTGGGGTACGTAGTTTACATCACGGTTATGGAGAGCCGTACAACATGATTTGGGTACTCGGGTGGAGTTGAGTATAAACATTTCACCCTCAGACGAACGGGCAGTCCAAGCACACTATTCAAATATTGGAAGATATACTTCATGCGAGTGTGATGGATTTTGGGGTGCTTGGGATCAGTTCTTGCCACTTGCGGAGTTTGCCTACAATAATGGTTATCAATCAAGCACTAAGATGGCGTCGTATGAGGCTTTGTATAGTAGACGGTGCCGGTCTCCGGTAGGTTGGTTCGAGCCGGGTGAGGCTAGGCTATTGGATACAGCCTTGGTTCAGGATGTCTTGGAAAAGGTTAAATTGATTCAAGATCGACTTTGTACAGCCCAGCCCAGACAGAAGAGTTACGTGGATCGGAAGATTCAGATTCGCAACGTTGCATTGATGGTTAGGGAGCGGGTCTTGCTCTAGGTTTCTCCCATGAAGGGTGTTATGAGGTTCGGAAAGAAGGGTAAGTTGAGCCCTAGGTATATCGGGCCTTTTGAGATTCTTGAGAGGGTTGGAAAGGTGGCTTGCAGACTTGCACTACCACCTAGTCTCTCTACATTTTCATCCAGTATTCCATGTTTCCATCCTCCAGAAGTATCATGACGATCAGTCTCATGTGTTAGACTTCAGCTCGGTCCAGTTGGATAAGGATCTATCTTATGTTAAGGAGCCAGTGGCCATTTTGGACAGGCAGTTCCAAAAGTTGAGTTCAAAGAATATTGCGTCAGTGAAGGTGCAGTGGACGGGTCATCCGATCGAGGAGACGAAATGGGAGACCGAGCATGATATGTGCAGCCGTTACCGTCATCTTTTCACCACTTCGGGTATGTATCTGTACTCGTTCAAGGACGAATATTTACTTTAAGAGGGGGAGGATGTAATGACCCGACCAGTCGTTTTGAGAGTATTAGCCCCGAACCCCTATTTATTGCTCCCTCTACTTCATTTTATGGTTATGTGGCTCACTGGGAGGTTTGGTTTTTGGTTTCGGAGTCTTATGGGACACTTAGTCCCTAAAATGGAAGCTTAAGTTCTAGGGGATTGACCGTAGCTTGAATTGTGTGAAGACGACACTGGAATAGAGTTTCGTCCATTTTAATAGCTTCGTAGGGTGATTTGTCTTAGGAGCGTGTCCGGATGTTGATTTGGAGGTCCGTAGGTCATTTCGGCGCTAATTGGCGAAAGTTGGGAAGTTGGATGAATTTTGGGAAGTTTGATCGGGGGTGGACTGTTTGATATCGGGGTCGGATTCTAATTCCGAAAATTGGAACAGGTCCATAATGTCATCTATGACTTGCATGCAAAATTTGAGGTCAATCGGACTTGATTTGATAGGTTTCGACGTCGAATGTTGAAGTTTGAAATTCTAAAGTTCAATAAGCTTGAATTGGGGTGCGACTCGTGTTTTTAGCACTGTTTGATGTAATTTGAGGGCTCGAATAAGTTCTTTCGATGTTTTAGGACTGGTTGGTATATTTGGCTGAGGTCCCGGGGGCCTTGGGTGGATTACGGATGGTTAATGGATTGAATCGGGGTTGGAAGATTTGCTGAAGTGCACCAGTTCTGGTGCAATCGCACCTGCGCAAGATTGACAGCAGGTGCGAGCTTGCAGAAGCGAGTATTTGGTCACATATGCGGAGCTGGCCTTGCCCAGCAGTGATCGCAGAAGCGGATCTTTTTTCGCAAAAGCGCCTTCCTTTCTACGATGGCAGGAGCGTAAAAGCGCTTGGGGGCGCAGGTACGATCCTCTCCTCGCAGAAGCGGTTCCGCAAATGCGGGCCCTTGTCCGCAGAAGCGGAGCCCCTGGACTTTAGTGTTTTCCGCACCTGCGATGATTTTTCCGTAGGTGCAGCATCGTAGAAGCGACTCTTGGGCCGCAGATGCGGTGTTGCTGGGCAGTGTTTTAAAAATGAAGTGTTCCGGGATTTCTCTCATTTTGGATTTTGTAAACTCGGGCTAAGGCAATTTTTGGGAAGATTTTCGAGAGGATTCTTGAGGTAAGTCCCTTGTGTTCATTTATAATCAATTATCTTGCTTCTCCATTAAATTTCTCACCTAGTTTGTGTGTGTGTAAGGTGAAATTTGGGAGTTTGAGACTAGGGATTTGGATAGTTTAATTTGGGGGTTTGAGTGGTGATTTGACATCGGATTTGAGTAATATTGGTATGGTTGGACTCATGGTCGAATGGTAGTTCGTATTTTGTGAGTTTTACCCGATTTCGAGACGTGGGCCTGGGTCGAATTTTAGGGCAATTTCCTAATTTCTTGTTAAAGTCGTGATTTCTTTATATAAGTTAGTTTCTTATAGTTATATTTATAATATGTAATGGCTTTTGGCTAGATTTGGGCCATTCGGAGTCGGGAAGTCGAGGAAAAGGCATTTTTATTGACTGGTTGAGCTCGATTTAAGGTAAGTGACTTGTCTAACCTTGTGTGGGGGAAATTCCCCTAGGTTCTGTACTGTTGTGATATTTGAAATACGTGAAGGCCGTGTACTCGAGATGACGAGTGCATACACTGGTTATATGTTGACAAATCTAGTTCTTACTGTTTAGTTCTCTTTTAATTCCTTAACTGAGTTGTCCTAGTTTGTGTAGTCATCATGTTTAGCCTAATATCGCATGCCTATTTGTTTTAAACTCCTACCTGCAATTTGTGCAACATGCTTAATTGAATTATCTGCTTTTCATGATTTGTATTCAGTCTTTAATTGTAGGATTTCTTACTGTAGATTCGTTGCTCCTCAATGTGAGTTGTGTATTTACTTTTGGGACTATGAGGCGGTACCTCAGGATATCCCCTGTTGCATATTTACTTTTGGAACTACGAGGCGGTAACACGGGAGCTCCCCTGTTGCATATTTACTTTTGGGACTACGAGGAGGTACCTCGGGAGCGCCCCTATTATTATTCCTATTTGCTGTGTAGTTTCCTTTCTGTATTTCTCATTGTTAAATTCTCAGTTATTTCACCATATTATATTAGCTCTCTTTGCCGTGCTTCTTTTATTCCAGTTGGGCCCTGACCTGACCTCGTCACTACTCTACTGAGGTTAGCCCTGGCACTTACTGGGTACCGTTGTGTGTAATCATGCTACTCTTCTGCACATCTTTTTGTGCAGATCCAGGTACCTCCTACCAGCCCCGCTATTAGTGAGCAGTGATTCGTGGAGACTTCAAGGTATATCTGCCAGCGTCCGCAGACCTCGGAGTCCCCCTCTACCTTTTTGATGTTATTCTTCCCTCATCTTCATTAGACTCTGATGTATAGAGAAATTTAGTATTACTTTTAGAAGCCTGTGGCTTATTTCTACCGTGTTTTGGAAATTGTAATCATTTTTAATTGCAGTTTTATTTGTTCCAGATATTGAGACTTGAGTTTTAGCTTATATTTGGTTATTCCGCATGTTAGGCTTACCTAGTCATAGAGACTAGGTGCCTTCATGACATCCTATAGAGGGAAAGTAGAGTCGTGACAATTACTCTATTATCACGTCTATATATTTTATCTCTAAGTTATTCATGTATTAATTTTGTAATTCTCGTGGAGAAAAATTAATATATAATAACTGATGAATAAAATTGTAGAGTGAAAGTAATTTTTTAGTAAACTATTATTTCAAGTCAGTAATCTTGCTTGCCTCAGTTTTAATTCTTACAGAGGAATTGTTGTAAGCAAGATTTTTGATCCTTAGTAAAATATTCTCACGAAGTTTTTACTTTTATTTTAGCACAATTCAAGCAAGGAAAATATTACGGTTTAAACTTCACTAAGTTGATTAATTAACATAATTCTCACGGAGTGTTATTAAAATTGGGTATTTCTTAGTGAACAAAATATAATTGTATTAGAAATAAGCAATTATTCTTTAAAGAAATAAATGTAGAAATTGAGATTTTATTATAGTAATATTATCAAGTGAATTCAATGATTCCCAACTCTTTTTTAAAATTATAAATCTTTCAAAAGATGTTTATTTTGTTTAAGCAATTAGCAAGTTTTAAACCTCATTCACTTTTTTCATCAATTTGATTATCTCAAATAGTAGTTAAAATATTACAAGTATGTAGCATAAAATTATCCAGTCTCTGTGGGACGATATCTTAAACTATACTAGAATTTGACAGAATACAAGCAAGAAATTCCAGTACATATTGGCCTCGTCATTTAGTCGTCTCCTCCTTCCTTTAATGACGCTACGAAAATAAGCTGTATTTTTATCCCCTTCTTCTAACCATTTTACCATGACCTTCTGTCTCAAAAATTTACTCTATAGCTTCAAGAAATGGACGTACTTGGCTTTTGCTTCATTTAACTTTATCCTGTGTTCTGGTGAGCTTTTTATTTACAGCTGCCTCCAGGTAATCTGCTTCTCCAACTTTTTAGGCTCTTCATAAATGTCTCCAAAAGCTTGCCTAGACCAAAAACTTAGTCTTTTGCAAACTCTTTTCAATTTTTGGTGAAGTACCCGTAATGGATTTCCTTGAATAGGTTCTTGCCATAATTCATGTACCACATTCAGGAAATCTTCATGATTAGTCATGGATCCAAAAATTTGAAATATTTGGCCCAATCAATAGACACATTTTTCATAGTTAACAGAATGGAGGCATGGTCCGAGCAAATTCTAGCTAGGTATTCCACAGAAATATCTGAAAACTTATCAGACCATTCTACATTGAAAAGGAGTCTATCCAATCTTTTCCATATAGTTTTAGGAGGCCTCCTATTGTCACTCCTAAGTGAATATTGAACCGTGAAACCCAACATATCGTGAATCACAATCATCTACACCACTTAGAAAATTTATAGCTAAACAGTTTGACATTGATAAAAGAAATATTTTTGGCAAAAAAACCAGCTTGCTCAAGCAAGTTATTAATTTAGTAAGGAAACATGTAGATTCAATTCAAAATAAAGGGAGTAATATTGCTGTTTATCCTTGGCTTCGGATAACAATTAATTTGTACGTGGTTTTAAGGACACGTGATTTGGTTTGATACAAATAAGGGATAATAAAATAAAGACTAAATTCAATAAGTAGATTGAGAGAGAATGCAAACCACAAGTCTAGTATAGCGGCTTTGATGGATTTCTTTAAGATGAACAAATATGAACCAATGAGATAAAGAAATAATAAAAGCAGACTTTTTCTATATATTGATAGTTGTTTTTTTAGATGCCTTTTACAATTACGCTACCCCTTTATATAGGGAGGGGAATGATTCTTATACAAGGTAAAAAATCTATTTACAAGGTAAAATATCCCTTCATTTACTGATTTCAACGTCTTTGCTGATTTCTACCGTGATTCCCGCTGAGATACTTACGTATCACGGGATTTCTGGTCCTTCCGTTACGCAAATCTGATAATTTTACCCTAATCGACCTCAACGATCTCACCTCAAATATCATGGCTTCGAGTTCCGATTCGATGACGCCTGGTCTCGACCTTCGTTCCTTGATGCCTCGACCCCGGTCTATCGAGCAGTAATTCTAATCGACACCAGCCGTGTAAATTCGAACCCGATTTTCCCTACACAAGCGATCCGAGTTCGACCCTGTACAGATAGTCCCCTCGTTTTTTGGAGAGTAATGATGAAAAACAATATGAGCCAAATGAGTAAAGAAATAATAAAAGCCGACTTTTTCGATGTATTGATAGTTGTTTTTTGAACATTCGGTTCACTAGGCGTTGGTAAGTGGCTCCCGCGTTCTTTAACCCGAATGGTATCACGTTGTAACAGTATGTGCCATACTTAGTGATGAAGGATGTTTTTTTCTGGTCATCCGGGTCCATTCGTATTTGGTTATAGCCAGAGTAAGCGTCGAGAAAGCTAAAGGTCTCGTGGCCAGCGGTAGCATCGATCATGCGATCGATGTTGGGTAAAGGGAAAGAATCTTTAGGGCATGCCTTGTTTAAATCCTTATAATGTACGCACATTCTTAATTTATTTCCCTTTTTAGGGACTACTACTACGTATGCTAACCATTCTGGGTATTTAACCTCCCAAATGGACCCTATCTTTAGAAGCTTAGTTACCTCATCCTTGATGAACGCTTGTTTGATCTCGGATTGAGGCCTTCTTTTTTGCTTGACCGCTCGAAATTTTTGATTGATGCTTAGCTTGTGGGTTGTTATCTCCGGTGGTATACCTGTTATGTCGAGGTGGGACCAAGCGAAGGAATCTTCGTTAGTTATAAGAAATTGGATAAGTTTTGCCCTGAGCTCGGAACTTAGGCCCGAGCCCAGGTATACCTTTCGATCTGGTGAGTCTTCTCGGAGTGAAACTTGTTCGAGTTCCTCGATTGTCGATTTGGTTGCATCGGACTCATCAGGACTGACGAACGACCTAGGGATTCCGTAGATGTCATCCTCGAGATGCACTTGTTCACCTTCGTTTGTCGAGGGTGACGTCTGTGATTGCTATTTGATCCTTTGTGAAGGAGCTGCTGGTACCGGTGTTACTTCTTCTACTGCGAACATCTCTTTCGCAGCCGGTTGCTCCCCGTAAACTGTTATAATCCCATCGGACGATGGGAATTTCAGTACCTGGTGTAGTGTTGAAGGCACTGCTCTCATGTCGTGGATCCATGGTCTCTCGAGCAGGGCGTTGTACCTCATGTCTCCACCGATTACACAGAACTTTGTCTCTCGAATGGTACCGGCAGTGCTTATCGGCAATGTTATTTCGCCTTTTGTCGTTTCACACGCCATGTTGAATCCATTGAGTACCCGGACAGTAGGGACAATTCGATCTGTCAGTCCGAGTTGTTCTATAACCCATGATCAGATTATGTTGGCTGAACTACCAGGATCGACCAATACGCGCTTTACTTTAGTCCGTGTATAAGCGCAGATATCACTAGCGCATCGTTGTGAGGCTGCATAATCCCTTCTGCGTCTTCTTCGCTGAAATGTAAGATTCCCTCCATCACGTAATCCCGAGTGTGCTTTTCTCGGGTGATGGATATCTTGGTATGCTTTAGTACCGGACCTTGGGGCGCATCTACTCCGCCAATAATCATATTAATCGTGTGTTGTGGCTCTTCCTAGTTTGCTTGTTTATTCCTGTTCCCATAATGATTTTTGGCTCGATCGCTCAAAAACTCTCGAAGATGCCCATTTTCGAGCAACCGTGCCACCTCCTCTCTTAACTGTCGACAATCTTTTGTCTTGTGTCCGTGTGTACCATGATATTTGCATATCAAATTGGGGTCTCTTCGGGCAGGATCCGATTATAACGGTCGAGGCCACTTGGTGTCCTTGATACGACCGATAGCTGATACGAGAGCAGCCGCATCGACGTTGAAGTTGTACTCCGATAACCACAGTGCTTCTCGATGACCGGTGGTTCTCTCGAAGTTGCTTCTCATCATGGGTCCTCGGTTGTTCCGATTATGATCGTTCCTTCTTTTGCGTCTCGGGGAGTCCTGCCTTGCTGGAGTGATTTTCCTGTCCCCAGGATATGGTCGATGTCGATCTCTGCTCAGTCTCGGTTCCCGATGAATATCCCTTCGAACCCTATCATGAGTTCTGATGGGGTAAATAGATCCCGAAGGGGCTCCAAGTTGGTCATCATCGACTCTGATCTTTGACTGGTATCGGTTGTGTATATCCGCCCATGTGACGGCCGAATATTCTACCAAGTTCTGTTTAAGTTGCTGTGAAGCCGTTGAACTTCGAGCATTGAGCGCTTGGGTAAAGGCCTGCACGGCCCAATCATAAGTGACCGGTGGCAGGTCCATCCGCTCCATCTGAAAACGAGATACTAATTCTCTGAGCATCTCATTATCTTTTTGCCTGACTTTGAACAGGTCCGGCTTCCGTGTTTCCACTTTGATAGCGCCTGCATGTGCTTTTACGAAGGAATCTGCAAGCATAGCAAAAGAGTCGATGGAATTAGGGGCAAGTTGTGATACCAAGTCATGGCCCCCTTTGACAAGGTTTCTCCGAACTTTTTCAAAAGAACGGACTCGATCTCGTCGTCTTCTAAGTCATTTCCCTTTATAGCGCATGTGTATGCAGTCACATGCTCGTTTGGATCGGTCGTCCCGTTGTACTTGGGAATTTCCGGCATGCGAAATTTCTTGGGTATGGGTTTTGGAGCGGCGCTTGACGGGAAAGGTTTCTGCACAAACTTTTTGGAATCCAAGACTTTCAATATCGAGGGTGCTCCTGGGATTTGATCCACCCTCGAATTGTATGTTTCCACCTTTTTGTCGTTGGCCTCGATCTTCTTTTCGCCAGACTCGACTCGTCTGGTTAGATCCTCGAGCATCTTCATGATCCTGGAGTTTGCCCTCGATCTGCCTTCGTTCGGTTTCTCTGCGATTGGTTCATTCTCAGGAATGGTTCCCCGAGAAGGGCCGATCTCAACCTTGTTCGATATTTGGCTCCGATTTTGCAGTTGTGCAATGGCCGCTTGCTGGGCTTGCAACATGTTAAAGATCATTCTGAGGTTGATCCCGTCCCCTTCGTCGTTTTGGGGTCCCTGAGTTGTTGATCGGTGTTCTCTACGAACGCTGTTTGATGGATCAGTAGTTCGATCCACATCGACCGCCATTTGTGAATTAGCGTCGACCGAAACTTCATCACCGGGTGCTATGTTGTTGTTTTCACCCTGATGATCAAATTCGTTATCGACGTACAGAGGCACAGATTGTGAATGTGACATGGTTGTACTGTAACTTGAAATCAAAGATACTTCACAGAACAAGTGTAAAATAATTTGTGTGATAGAAAACTTTCTCAAACGTTCACTATTATCCTTAGCCCCACGGTGGGCGCCAAACTGTTTACCCTTGGCTTCGGATAACAATTAAATTTGTACGTGGTTTTAAGGACACGTGATTTGGTTTGATACAAATAAGGGATAATAAAATAAAGACTAAATTCAATAAGTAAATTGAGAGAGAATGCAAACTACAAGTCTAGTATAGCGGATTTGATGGATTTCTTTAAGATGAACAAATATGAACCAAATGATTAAAGAAATAATAAAAGCAGACCTTTGTTTATGTATTGATAGTTATTTTTTGAGATGCCTTTTACAATTACGCTACCCCTTTATATAGGGAGGGGAATGATTCTTATACAAGGTAAAAAATCTATTTACAAGGTAAAATATCCCTTGATTTACTGATTTCAACGTCTTTGCTGATTTCCGCCGTGATTTCCCCGAGATACTTACGTATCACAGGATTTCTGGTTCTCCTGTTACGCAAATCTGATAATTTTACCCTAGGACATTTTACCCTAATCGACCTCAACAATCTCACCTCAGATATCATGGCTTCGAGTTCCGATTCGATGACGCCCGGTCTCGACCTTCGTTCCTTGATGCCTCGACCCCGGTCTATCGAACAGTAATTCTAATCGACACCAGCCGTATAAATTCGAACCCAATTTTTCCTACACAAGCGATCCAAGTTCGACCCCATACAATTCGTCTCGAAACTTCCACAAATTTGTGAGCTTCAAATTGGAATTTAATCAAAATAAACCCGTCAAGAAAATATACGCAAATCGAACTGTCCAAACTCAAACGAGTTAAAGCGGGTCATATTGAATTCTTGAGAAGCTTCTAGAGTGTTACCTTTAACGCCTTATCCCCAAGACACGAACACTTGTCTAACTAAACTGACACCTCTGGCTTCACTGTACAAATGTTAGAAACTTCCAATAACTCACTGTTCCTTCCAAATATCTAACAAGAGATATTTTTCAAACTTTCTTTCTCATTCTCCTTTCCATCTGTTTTTATCTAGAACCTTCTACTCCACTTCCCATTTTTATATCACTCGGCTCTCACTCTCTTTCATTAATCCCCACAAAACCCACCTCGTAAAACCTTTCAAAAACCGTTAATCTTAATTGTAATTAGCAACTGAAAAAGTAAAAGGAAATGGAGGAAGAAGTGGGAGTGAAGCGGAAGGAAGAGGGCGTTGCCACCGCCGTGACGGTGGCGCCGCTTCCAAGGGAGGGACTGCATGACGTGGGTCCACCACCCTTTCTGAGCAAGACTTATGAAATGGTGGAAGACCCTTCAACGGATGCAGTAATTTCATGGAGCAGAGCAAGGAATAGCTTTATTGTTTGGGACTCTCATAAGTTCTCAACCACTTTGCTGCCTAAGCATTTCAAGCACAGTAATTTTTCCAGTTTCATTCGCCAGCTTAACACATATGTAATTACTTTTCTTTTTACTTCTAACCCTCATCTAATTTTGGTATCCTGTTTTAGCTTTAATCTATGATTAATTAGGTTTTTAGTTAGCTTAACTCAGACCTTTGAGTACTTTATTGTGGATCTTGTTGAGAATTATGTCTTTTTGAGGATCAATACCCAAGAACATTGGCATTGCTTACTGGTTTTTTGTCATTTGAAATGGTTGAATATTTCCAATTTGATTTGGGGCCCTAGATTCTGGTTTTTTAGCTCCACCTCTGATTAGTTTGAGGTGACTTATACTTATTGTTCTGTTGGTTATAGAATAGCCAATTGTCTTAACTGGGAGAGAGATAGCTGAGTCCCAGTTCCTAATTGTTATGTTTACATTCTAATTATTCTATGGTTTTGAAATGATTTAATGATTTTTCCTATTGCGTCCAAGAATTTGTCGGTTCATCTTGCATTATAAGCTGAACTGCTCATTTCTACCTTTCAAAAGCTATATACTTTTCCTAGAATCAACAATTCATTGTTTATTTGGGTGTGCAGAGTGCACATTGTTATCCTGCTTTGCATGACTTTGATTTATATTTTGCTCCATTAGCTTTAGACAGAAGTTCAGATAGTCTCTGCGGCTGATGGTTGGTGGTTCTGATGAATTCTACTGCTTGTGTTTGATGGTTGTACGATGAATACTCGAAGAAAGAAGCACGTTAGGTTGTTCCTTCTGTTTCAATCTTGGCTCATCATCTATACTTTCTTGCATTTTCTGCAGTAGATATAAAGTTTCTCAACTCTAACATCATGACAATGCAGGGTTTTAGAAAAGTGGATCCAGATAGATGGGAATTTGCGAATGAAGGTTTTCTAGGCGGACAGAAGCATCTTTTGAAGACCATAAAGAGGAGGAGGAATGTTGGTCAAAGCATGAATCAACAAGGATCCGGCCCATGCATTGAATTAGGTTATTATGGAATGGAAGAGGAGCTCGAAAGACTAAAGCGGGACAAGAATTTGTTGATGACTGAAATAGTTAAGCTTAGGCAACAACAGCAGAGTACTAGAAATCAGATCACTGCAATGGGGGAAAAAATCGAAAGCACTGAGAGGAAACAAGAGCAGATGATGAGTTTTCTAGCCAAGATTTTCAGCAATCCGACTTTTCTCCAGCAATATTTGGATAAATGTGTGCAAAGAAAAGATAAACAACGCATTGAGGTTGGGCAGAAGAGGAGACTTACTATGACCCCCAGTAGTGAGAACCTTCAAGATGTAGTATCAGTTGCCGTAGGAAGTGACCAGCCTATGAATAACTCAACTCGAGATCGTGAAACAGAGCTTACGAATATGGGAAGTGATATAGAAACGCTGTTCTCTGCTGCATTGGACAATGAATCAAGCAGCAATGCAAGGCCGGCTTCTGTTGTGACAGCAAGTGCAGCTGACATGGATCCGGTGCCTGTGACAGGCACTGAGAATATCTGGGAAGAGCTACTCGGTGAAGATCTTATATCGGGGGATGGAGCAGAGGAAGTAGAGGAAGTACTGGTTATTGATCAACCTGAACTTGACGTGGAAGTTGAAGATCTTGTTGGGAGAACATCTGAATGGGGTGAGGAATTAGAAGACCTTGTAGATCAAATTGGTTTTCTCTAGGTCCAATAAATGAAGTTTGATGTTGTGGAAATCTAGTTGTTCTCCTTGCACAACTCCAGTATCCTATATATAATGCATTGTGGTTGTGTTACTGCTAACATGTTTTGATGATATGTTGTGCATTTTATGTCTCTCCTGTAGCAGGGAATGGCAAAGTCGTGGAGGCCTATTAACGTTGCTATTTTATATATCTTTTGTTAAATTAATGTGTCGATTGTACCAATTATTCTTGAAAAGTGATGTGCAGAATTTAATTTTTCCTCTTATATTTTTTCAGGTTAAGATGCAGATCTAATTTCATGAAGATTTGAGGCAAATCTCTAGTAGGGAACACGCCAATATTAAGTATCATACTTTCTCATCTCAATCTATTAGTTTAATTTGTATTTAATGTAGCTAGACGTATGTGGATATTCCGTATCTAATTTGGTGTATTCGATGAGTGCATTTGCCACCTTGGGCAGCGTGGTGTTGTTTAACTTGTCAGTGTATGCGGCAAGATGCAGTGTGCACCCCTGTACTGGTTGTTACTGCGCTCCCAGGAAGTAGTTGCTGTAATCACGGGAAGATTTATTTGAGCCGAGTCTTATGGTTTTGGTAGATGATATTTGTCTAGTTTCAGCTGCCAAGTCTGGTTCTGTGGTGGGTTGTAAATTTCTTTCAGGCTGTATAGAAATCTTCTGCGAGAGTTGAGAGCGAGCAATTCTGGTGTTGTTAAGTCCAACGCAATTGGCGAATGGGGTGGATTAAGGCCTGTGACGCTACAAGTTTTGGCATAGTTAAGTGATTTATTTTGTTATAAATAGAAAAAAATATAATTTTACTTGATAGTTTCGAATAGATGATGGTGCAACTCATGTAACAATTAATGCCATGATCTATCTATAACTGCCAACTCATTACAATTTTATTAACCCATTACCTTGCTATTTATTTTATGGAAGAAATTCTACACTTATAAATAGTGGTACTTCTTCCTTGTGTTTTGATATGGGAAAGTATTGTCGTGTGCATGGATTGTTGTAGTAAAAAAGAGAGCTGAGAAAAAAAAAAAAAGTCTATAACTTATTCTGTGCAAATGAGAATTTTATTTTGTTAACGTATTGTTTTGGACTCAACAATTTATTTAGAGTTTGTTCGGGTCAGTTGTCGGAGAGTATTAGTGTTGAAGAGGATAAGTCTAGTGTATTATTGTTGGATCGATAAGAATTCTACCATAATAGCATGAAGATGTTCACTCCTCAACTTGAAGGTATTTTATTTTATTTTATTTTTTCACTATAATTTTATCTTCACCAACAAGATATCACTTATACGCAAATTTAAACATAATGTGATATTTAGAGGATCAGTAAATGCGATATTAATAGATCATGGTGACGTACAAGTATGTTATCAGAAGAAAAGCATAACAATGGCAGGAATGACTCTCCGACTAATTTGCCAAAAAGGTAAAAGCACTAGCTAGTTCTCTGGTTTAAAGAATATGCCAAACTTAGGGTTGCCTATGAAAGGAGACAAAATCTCTTGGACAAATGGTATCAGTTTAATCTCAATAATAAGCAGGACGAAAAAATGGGTCTCGCCTCAGGGTCCCGACAAAACTCGAAAATGAGAATCCTAATCAAAGTCATGTCCAAATATTCTCTCTTGTTTACAAAGCATCAAAGATGTAACCAAACGAATCGATCTTCGTTAAAATAAATTGCCCAAGAACTAAAAGAACATTTCCTGTGATAGTTAGACACTATATATTTTAGTATATTATCACGTGTAGATGGTTACCAAAGCTTGATCGTGGTAATATATGTGCACATCTCCTCAGTAGGGTATTAGTATTATCGTCCACTTGCCCCTAAATAACTATAAAACTAAAATTGTTTGCTCCTCATTCTTTTGTGTTAAGAGGAGTCAATTGAATCATTTGAAGTTGATATGTGACATCCCAACTCAAAGAGGTTCATTTATATATGCTAGTCAAATTGGTGTGCGCGCAACCAACCTGTTACCTTTGACCTTTCACTAGTAAAAATAAAAACGAAAGTGTCAACTTTGCTTCTGATACTATTTGGATTTGAGCAACTTCATAATATTATTCCTGCCGTCATGAAGCAGTGAAGTGTTTGCCATTGGAGGCTATCCATTTTCACATTGGAGCCCAACAAAGGGCATATATGAGACGATTTTCTAAGGACAAGAATATAAATTAACCAAAAAGTAATGGAAACAATTCAGGATAGTACATGATCAAAACTAGTGATCAGGTGAGTAGCTGAGGAAATTGAGCCAAAGTGAAAAGATAGACCAAAACTAGTGGAGTAGTAGCTGAGGAGGTTTAGCTCAAGTGAAAAGATAGTTGAGGCCTTATTCTTCACATTAAGTGGCTCATGACTCCACTCAGAAAAGGACAATGAAAACACAAAAGGCATCACGGCAAACATAGTATTTGGAGAATCTCAACATCTGCTCTTGTCTGGACAAGAATAGATTTATTTTATGTATCAATCCAAAATGAAGTTTGGCCTTTTCTAGTAGCTTCAGTAGGCACTCTGCCTATATTTTTCCTTCCTTTACCTGCCTAGTGTAATCTGCAACGTTAAAATATCAGCACTTGAAAGAATGGAACCAAATATAGAGGGCCCCGCCATTTAAGCATCGCCATCATTAAGAACAAAGACCAACAACTCATGACATGATTTGATCATAGATAAAAAAAAAAAAACAAGGCCGGCTCAACCCCATTAATTTAAAGATTCTCCTACATATATATGTATATATATGGAATATTTGTTTCCTATGTAGTCAAACATCCATTTGATCTCCCCCTTCTCCATCAAGAAAAAATATGGAGTTCCTAAGCAAAACCGTTCAACAATCAATAGAAAACACTGTAATAAAGTCACCATCTATGGTCTTAACTATCTTAGCCTTGGTAGCTGGTGTTTTGGTATACTTGTATGGACCTTACTGGCGTGTGAGAAAGCTACCAGGTCCTCCAGCTTTTCCCCTTGTAGGACACCTTCCTTTGATGGCTAAGTATGGCCCTGATGTCTTCTCTGTCCTTGCCAAACAATATGGTCCTGTCTTCAGGTTTGCCTTCATTTCTTGATCATTTCACAAGGTATTTATACTCTAATTAATCATTGAAGTCTACATGGTTTATTTGTTTGCTATTCTTGAGCAGATTTCATATGGGTAGGCAGCCATTAGTTATAGTAGCAGATGCAGAGCTATGCAGAGAAGTTGGGATAAAGAAATTCAAGGACATACCAAATAGAAGTATCCCGTCTCCCATTGCAGCATCCCCTCTTCATCAGAAAGGCCTATTTTTTACTAGGTAAAGTAGTTCAAATAGAGAGCATTTTGCATAATAATTGGCCGGTCTCTTCAAAAGATTTGATGAGGCTTATTCAAGGGGAGCCATGTCCCACCAAGCTAAAAAATAATAGAAATAAAAGGGCAGCCCGGTGCGTAAAACATTCTCTATTCACGCAAGATCCGGGGAAGGGCCGCACCCCAAGGGGTGTAATGTAGGCAGCCTACCTTGACGTAAGCATCAATGGCTAATTCCACGGTTCGAACCCGTGATCTATAGGTCATACGGAGACAACTTTTCCGTTGCTCCAAGGCTCCCTTATTTGATGATTCTAATTTTGCGTAATGGAAAGTGTGATGTTCTACTAGAAGAAACCTAATGGTATGTTAACTACAGGGACTCAAGATGGTCAACAATGAGAAACACTATTCTTTCAGTCTACCAGCCATCTTACCTTGCTAAGTTAGTGCCAATCATGCAATCCTTTATCGAGTCTTCAACTAAAAATCTCGATTCCGAGGGAGATCTCACATTCTCTGACCTCTCCCTCAAGTTAGCAACAGATGTAATTGGACAAGCTGCTTTTGGTGTGGATTTTGGACTCTCCAAACCAATATCAGACAAAATGAACCATGAGCAAACTGATAGTGAAGTCCAAGAATTCATCAACCAACACATTTACTCCACAACACAACTCAAAATGGACTTATCAGGTTCTGTTTCAATCATATTGGGATTGCTTGTTCCGATTCTTCAAGAGCCATTTCGCCAAATCCTCAAGAGAATTCCTGGCACTATGGATTGGAAAGTGGAACGAACAAACAAAAATTTAAGCAGGAGGTTAGATGAGATAGTGGCAAAGAGGATGGAGGAAAAAGATCGTGGTTCAAAGGACTTCTTATCGCTTATACTGCAGGCAAGGGAGTCAGAGAAGTTAGCTAAGAATGTTTTCACCTCAGATTATATCAGTGCTGTAACTTATGAGCACTTACTTGCTGGTTCTGCAACAACATCTTTTACTTTGTCTTCTATTATCTATTTGGTTGCTGGCCATCCAGAGGTTGAGCAGAAGTTGCTTGCAGAGATAAATGCTTTTGGCCCTGATGACCAAATACCCACTGCCAATGATCTTCAGCAGAAATTCCCATATCTTGATCAGGTATTGCCAAAATTTGCGTAATCTTCTAATCAATTCTAAAAAACTACAGGCAGAAAAATAAAAAATTAGAACATGTCGACAAAGCCAATCACATTCTTCTTGTAATTGTTTACAAACTTTTAGATAATCAAAGAAGCAATGAGGTGTTACGTTGTCTCGCCCTTAGTTGCCAGAGAAACATCATCTGAGGTGGAGATTGGAGGCTATAAACTTCCTAAGGTTCATATCCATTTTCTCTGTAGCGATCATCTTTTTTTTAACTCTTCCATGAGGTAGATTTACAAGTATAGGAGAGGGAAGGGATTGGTTCTACTTAAATCAATCTCATGATTAGTATTTTAACATATTTTTTATAATTAAGCAGGGAACATGGGTTTGGTTGGCTCTTGGAGTTCTTGCTAAGGATTCAAAGAACTTCCCCGAACCAGAGAAGTTCAGACCAGAGAGGTTCGATCCAAATTGTGAAGAGGAAAAACAGAGACATCCTTATGCAAATATTCCATTTGGAATAGGGCCTCGAGCATGCATAGGACAGAAGTTCTCCATACAAGAAATTAAACTCTCGCTGATTCATTTATATCGCAAGTACATTTTTCGACACTCTCCCCTAATGGAAAAGCCATTGGAACTTGAGTATGGTATAGTACTTAACTATAAGCATGGAGTCAAGGTTCAAGCCATCAAGCGTAAATGAAAGTTTCCAACATTAAGAGATGAGAAATGGCACGAGCTCAATCTTGAACGAGCTTGAACATTAAACCAAAATACAGATTTGTAATTTTGACTAGCTCAAATATAGCTTGGTTTCAAAAATAGAAATATTGCCTGTACCTCCATTTTATTACACATATAAAAGATGTTAATCATTGCTTCAATGTTTCTGGTTTTCATCAAATTTCATCCATAGTCGCATAGTCAAGATATGATCAACTTCTCTCAGTAAATTTATGACAATAGAGGACACGATATATATAATAACATACATACTACGAATGACAATCCACAAACTAAGTCCAGAGAAAATTAAACATACCCAACACCACCTTTTGAGTTTTTCTACAACAACAAGCTGTTGTAACCGTTGCCATTAGCCTAGTCATTCTATGATTACTCAAAGACCGACACAATTCTCTTTGTCCCTTGGTCTAGAGAATTTATCCATTCGAGTAGGAAGACAAAGAGGCCTTGTCATATTGTCATAACCAGCACAACTCTTCGAGTCACCATTACTGAGTAAGCCAGAGTTCTTAAGAAACTGGAACTCATCCATTGACTGTCTAAGTATTCTCTGATTTCTCTGCTTGGCCTTTGTTGACTCAGTTAGGCTCATGTAATTTGGTCGACTACTATTGCTGTCTTCAGTCCTATCTGATGCCAACATTGTGTTCCCAGATATTGGCGTTGTTGATGTGCAGAATGAAGAGGAAGCTGAACTCTCATCATATCTAAATTCAGAACTCGGGCTTGATGAAGAACGAGTAGCATGGCCTATCACCAACGGAGGTTTTGCTGATATCCTTTTGGTCATATTGTTCTTCTTCACTTTCACAGAGCAAGGTTCAGATGTCTTCAACTGATTGTCCTTAGCCTTTGGTGTGGTCTCCAAAGAATCGGTATAAGCTTGTTCCATCAATCTGTTTTCCCATGGCCGTGCTGCCATCCAACGTTCTAACCAACTCCATCCACAGTTACTCTTATCATAATCAACATTTTTTAGAGATGGAACCGAGATAGTGGTTCTAGAATCAAAATTCTGGCTTGATTTCGACTGCTGCATTAAGTAAACCATCCAATCATTTACTACAGGTCAAAAAGATGTCAAATTAGTCTGCTTTTTAAATGGTACAGTGTTTACCTTTTGAGCTTGAGAGTATGCGAGTGCTCTTTCTCTTTTTAAGACTCCCTCTTGCCTCATTTGTATCTTTGTTTTAACCTCTTCAAGAGTCCCTTTAAGGTCACACCATCCTTCCTGGAAATTAAGAAACGAAAAAATATGTTTAAGGAAATTTATAACCAGCAAAAAGGACAAGAAGGATAAGTAGTTTGTACCTCAGCTTCTTTCAAAGGATCAAGTTTGCCACGGTGTTCCTCTAGTATCTTCTGCACAGCTTGCCCCTCTATAGACATACGGACACGACGAGCTCTAACACGGGCTTGTACCCGAACTAGAGCTTGCATACACCTAAGAGTCACTGCAGCCTGCTTCCTTACTTGTCTTCCCCTAACAAGTGCTTGAAGCCTTACCAATCCTTTCAAGGCCCTTAATGCTCGTCTTGCCTACAATTGTCATTCAGAAATACCAAATCAAGATCAATTTGAATAAACACAACTAAAAGTCCCTTGTTTACAAACTTATATACAATCAATGCAGATCAATCATATGATTTTTCAAGACAAGTGTCAATTTTATCAGCGGAGAGAATCAAATACTGTTCAAACAGATATTTCTGTAAGCAATCAGAATTTGATGCATGTACTCTAGACTCGAAAACTATTAAATAAAAGATGTCATGCTGGGATATACAGAGTTCTTATCCCATGCTCACTATGCAAAAAAGATAGGACAGAAAATTTCTAAGTTTACTGCTAGTTTAACTTAACAAGTCTGTATATCATGATATATATAATTTCTGAGTTTACTGCTAGTTTAACTTAACTAGTCTGTATATCATGATATATATGTTCTTCAAAGTAAAGTGCATTTCCCTCATTTCTCATCAGCATTTTGCTACTTAACTCTAACCTCAGGACACCAATAATTAATGCACTATTCCATTCTTAACAGTGAATTAAGAGCTACTGAGCTACCATGCGGACTTTAACACAACTATTCAGGGAAAAGGCCATCATGAATCATGATTCTAAGCCGTCGAGGCGGACCCAGGATTAGAAGGTCACTGGTGCACTTTTTGATTCAACCAAAATTTGCTTTGCATATAGGGCATCGACCCAGGATTTGAAGGTCACAGGTTTGCATTTAGGGCGTCGACCCAGGTTTTGAAGGTCACAGGTGCACTTTTTGATTCAACCAAAATTTGCTTTGCATATACGGCACTCAGTACTAATATATACATGAAATTTTTGCTGAACCTTAATGGGTGCCAGTGACCCCTCTACCTATAGCATAGGTCCGCCCGTACCCAAGAGAAAGGATAAAGACTTGACCAGCAGCTTCTGAGACATAATAGAACTTTGATTGGAAAAGTGGAGCATATACAAAATGAAACAAGTGGGGAACTTAGTCAGGTTACACTAATCTTAAGCACAAAATAGAACAAGAAAGAAGGAATAAAAAGAGTACAATTAGTGAATACCAAGAAACCACGAAAGGCAGTTTGAATCCTGATAGCAGCCCATTCTTCCCTCACTGCTTTGAAATCTTTAGGAGGAGCTCTAACCACAGTAGCTACAGCAGCTGAGTAAGCATCATTATTCACTGATGATGAATCTGACCCTTCTGACCCAACACCACCATTTCTATGCTTAAATCCCTTCCACGTAGACCCCCCAATATCTACTGATGAACTCCTCCACAGCTTCCATTTCTTGCTCTTTCCACTAACCTTCTCCTTGAAAAAAGAGGAAAAACATGTACACAAACAGTTAACTCTCTGTATATCTAAAAAGATTGAATTTTTAGTGCAGATTTGAGCTTACATGATCTTCTTTCTCAGACTTCTTGAATCCTATCAAAGCTTTCACCCATTTTCCAGAAGCACCCATTTTCTTGTTTTTTCTTAAAAACCCAACTTCAGTTTCTGTTCAAGGAAACAAGCAATCCTTGTTTGAAGAAAGATAAAGAAAATTTTTAGACAACAAAGCTTTCAACTTTCGAGAAGTCAAAAACAAGCAGTACTACTTTTATGTAAAAAATAGTTGTGTAGATATCAATGCAACAAAGAAACAAAAGAGAGTTAAAGCAGAAAGAGAAAGATTCTTGTTAACTACCCAAAACTAATGCTTCACTTTGAAGGGAAAAGAATTTAACACAGACTCAGGACTATTAATGAGGTAAAAATGACTTTTTTCTTTTCAAAATGACTTGAAAACGGGAAAAAGATTGCAACTTTAATGGGGTTTTTTTTTTTTTTTTTAAAAGATATGGGGTAGTGGGTGTAGTGGGGGTGGTGGGTAACCGAGGCTTATGCTGCTTGACTACATTGTGCAAAGAGCCGTTGGGTTTTGAAATTCAAAAAAATAAGATAACAATAGGACACGACCAGAGTTGTGTTTGTGTTCCATTTTTCCCGCTTTGAGACGTGGGAACAAAAAATGACAGTTTTTTGTTTGAATTTACAAGAATTAGGAGTCGCAGTGCCAGAGCCGGAAGTTCAATAAGAAATAAACATAAAAAAATCAAGAAAATTTAACATATACTATATATTTATATTAAAAAAATTATTTTAACCTAGTGTAATTTTTTGGTGAAGAGGGTTAAGATCCCCTTCACTCCGCCCATAAGGGGCAGAGCAACATTTACGCATATGGGTTCAGCAAAATTAAACAATTTCAGCTCAAGTCTAATATTTATGTTATATTTATTTACTATATATAAAAGTAATTTCTCCAAATCAATAAGCTGTGTTTTTTAAAATTTAAAATTCACAAACTCAAAATCCTAATTTTGTTTATCGACAAGAATGGAACCCAAGTGCTTTTGGATTTGACCCTAAAAAGGGACGACCCGTTATATGAAAAGACACGAATAACACCACAAACAACCAGACAAAGAATCTAAAAAGTCAGTGCTCTTAAGATATCTCTTTCTCTCTCTTCTTTCTCTCACTCCCTCTCTTTTCCGTTTTGGTGTACAAACAAACAATACTACAAACATTTATGAACGACCTTTTTTTTAAAAGAAAAGTGTAGTTAAAGGTAATGTAAAATGAAAAGACAGAATGGTGTTGCATTGGATCCCATCTGGTACTGTCCTCTGCTCTGTCTTTTGGGTTTTTGGATCAACAGTCATAGGATTCAAATTCAAGTGCCCAATTATTGGGTTTTATTTCTTCAAATTTGCCCTCCTTTATTTTCCTTTCAACCTAACATTAAATCATCAACCTAGCATGATAATTTTATGATAATATAATTACTCACTGTTCTAATTAATGTTGATTAACATACTTACTAATTGAGAACATCTCAGAATAAATATCATTTGAATATTTTTTCTGAATGGGTAGCCAAAATTTACACTTTACTTACTATAATTCTTCATATCTTAGTTTTATATCTCTCAAATTTTTCAGATTTACTATTTTGCTATTTGATACTCATAAAGATTAATATTTTGAATTACAATACTAATGAAGTTTATTACTATTAACTTTTAGAGAGGTAATTGGCGTAGTTTGATAATATTTTTGTAAGAAATTATAATTTTTAATTATTTGAAAGATAAGACGTTATAGTTGATCATTTTTATCTTATAGTAACTTTATACTATTTTATTGTTATATTTAAAAAAAATACTAGATATTTTATTTTTATGAGTTTTTTAATCCTTTTTAATTTTCTAAAACGTTTAAAGTTATTATATATATTTTGTATGGTTATTGTACAGTTTTATTAATTTATAAAATTAATATATTTGAAAATTAATGGGTCTTACACCTCATGTCTCCGGGCATTATCGTCTTGCCCCTTATTATGTAAAATGTGCCGGCTTACGCTCACACATTTTAGAATACTGATTGCTGTAGAGGACGATGAATACAATATTGCTTCACACATATTGACTTAAAGTCTTAACTAGATTCACCTTTACTTAAATTGGCTAACCATCTTACATGTCTATCGTGCTAGCTGTTGTCTGGCAAGGAGAAGTCAATGTCTTACAACATTTAGCTGAGAACCCAATCCTAGTTGATATAGAGGTCATACTAATTAATGCATTTCCACTAACAGTTATTAAGCACAAACAATTCGCCTCTTGAACATAATGGAGAACATAATTGACCAATAATTCGCGGCTTAGTACTACATGAGTCACATGCAGTCTTAAATAAATGCTCTTTTCAGACACATTTGGTGAACCTTTCAACTGAACTCTTTGTACCTATGAAGGCGTTGGTGGCTTATTTTGGAATGTCTTGTTGTACGTTGTTTGCCCCAAAAATTGGAAACAAATCAATTGAATTTTGAGCGTGGGAAACGATAAGTAAGTGACGAATTCGATTGAAGACAAATATATGATAAGATAGAGAGGATACAATATTTGAGAAAGATTATGATTGCAAGACTAGGTAGATCAATATATTGCCTTTGTATTTCTTGTTTACAGCCCTTTTTCTCTTTTTTCCAACCCCTGAACCAGTGCCTCAACACACATATATATAGGAAAAAATCTACCCCCCCC
>MCJB01001553.1:0-14898 GCA_002018475.1 Nicotiana obtusifolia | reverse complement strand
GAATCCACCATAAGAGGACCTTGGAACCTTAAATCACACCTAGTGTTTGATAAAATGCTCAAATGAGCTGGAACCATGATCGTCTTTCTAATTTTTGGTTCAATTTATTATATTTCTAAAATAGATCGAAGTTGCTAAAATTTTCGGAATATTTTAGAGTTTAAGGAAGCTCAAGTGAGATATGTTGGCTAAACTCTTCTCTTAGAATTGAACCCCACAATGTCCTTGTAAGTCCCGTGATGCTCTATATAAATTGAAATATTTGTCAAGTAAGCCTTATGTCAAAGTAATTAATGCGTTCAATATGTATTCTAAAGATTCTTGTTATGTTGAGTTAATAGTTGAGAATATGGTTTAAGTATGGGCTGTCTGTTATTATGTTATGATTTTAAAAGCATGATTTTTTTTTTGAAAGCTATCATGTCAATTGTGTAAGAAGTCACATGTGCCTAAGACCCTAAATTACTCAAGTATGTGTTTAAAGACTTAATTTGAAACGCATTATTGTTGATTATCCGTGATGCTGATTGAAAGTGGAATAGTGAGCATGAGTTATGAAGCACGGCCAACGTGCCAAGAATGATATTACGTATAGCCAATGGTGCCAATAAGATGAATGACATGTAAAAGAATATGAATTGAGTGGTAAATACTTTTAATAACAAATGCTTTGGGAGTATCGATTAGCCACCGAGGAAGGGTAGGTCGGAACAACCTAACCCCGAAACTGCACGTGCTGGTGTAGGAGTGATTGAGGGATAAATCCCCATGTTAATATGATGAGACTTTCCCCTTATATAGGATGAGATTGGTGTGTTGAGATGTTTCTCCTTAAATAGGTTGAGATTATTTCTAGCTAGATGTGATGTAAGGTTGACCCACACAGCATTGTGGTGAGACGGCTTAGCCGATTGGGCTGAGATTGGACGCCATGCCGTGCACATGGTGGTATTGTGAGTGTATGTCTCGGGATGAGACGGCTTAGCCGGTCAGGCTGAGATCGAAATCCATGGTAAAATACGGTGGTATATCGGTGCTAAAGATCTCCCAACTTAAATTATTGAAACCTACTGGAAATATACGCTTCCCCTAATGTGACACTTTGATACCGTTTGAGTCTCTTATTGATATCATGTTTTATTCTCCGTTTACTCTTGCTCGTTCTATTGAGAGGGTGTTTAGTTTTACATACTAGTACTATTCTACATGTACTAACGTCTCTTTTGCCGGGGGCGCTGCATCTTTAATGGATGCAGGTGGCATTGATCAGCGATAGCATCACACCCTCTCCTTAGCTGATTTGGTGAGCCCTACTTCATTTAGGGTCCTGTATCTTCTGTCCGTTGTACATAGCATTTTGAGGTACAACAGGAGCCTTGTTGCCGAAACTGCCATAATAC
Source organism: Nicotiana obtusifolia (assembly GCA_002018475.1). NCBI lineage: Eukaryota > Viridiplantae > Streptophyta > Magnoliopsida > Solanales > Solanaceae > Nicotiana > Nicotiana obtusifolia. The sequence continues at coordinate 13,498 of MCJB01001553.1, read as the reverse complement.
TCTTTTGATCCTATTAGAGGCTCCGTAGATATAGTGTAGGTTGTGTCTGTTTTGGGAAAGTTAGAACTAAAAATATTGTAATTGTATCATCTGTCCCACTTTAACTATTATTGTACAGCATACTATTTTGAAGACTTGTTAATGACGTAACTAATAGAAATAAACTAGTGTGGTTCACATGACTTCTTACTGACTAATTAATGAAATGTATTCCTCTCTTTATTTGTGGGCGAGTTGGGTAGACAGCACTGTGCAGGATTGCTCGATCGGAGTAACTCTATTGAGCGTCGGTCGCGCTCCCCGAGGTCGGAGCGTGACAAACTTGGTATCAGAGCCTAAGGTTTTAAATTGTCCTAGGATGTCTCCGAGCCGTGTCTAGCAGAGTCCTTCTTATCGGTGTTTTGTCGACCACATCTATAATTAGGAGGCTACTTGGGCATTTAAGAAGAATACCCTTCTTTGATGATCTAGATCATGCGATAAAGCTGATTGTAAAATTGTTTCTCCTTTAACTCGTGTATTGCTCTAAATTTCAGTATATGGCGCCTAGAAAGAAAGCAAGAACTGGCCAAGGAGCCAATGACACCCCAGGGGTGGCAGTTGACCCTTTAGTTGATGATGTAGGTGAACACCCAAGGAGTGAGAATATTATCCCGACTACTACACTGCCTGATTCCACTACACCTGGTCAGACTGCACCAGTTCCTGCACCTGCTGAGGGTGCAACGATCCTCCAGCTAATATTCCAGTTCCACCTCCAGCCCCAGCTTCCGGTCCCGGTGTATCCGATGAGGATCTTAGGGGAGCCATATATATGTTGGTCAAATAGTGGATTCCCAAGCCCAGAGATCAGATGCTGCACCCACTTCTTCTAGTCAGCCAGGGGATTCCACTAGTTCCAGGATGAACAGATTTCTCCAGTTGGACTCTCCAGTGTTCACAGGTACTGACCTTGAGGAGGACCCCCAAGATTTTATTGACGAGATGTACTAGACCCTCTGAGTTATGCGCGATACTGAGACAGAGGGAGAAGAGTTGGCCTCCTACCGCCTGAAAGGGGTGGCCTATTCTTGGTTTGAAATGTGGGAGGACTCCCGTGAGGAGGGAAGCCCTCCGGCGAGACGGAGTGAGTTTGCCGATGCTTTTATTGATCATTTCTTGCATACCGAGACTAAGGCAGCCCGTGCCGCCGAGTTTGAGAACCTGAAACAAGGTAGCATGAGTGTGTGGGAGTATCATATGAGATTCGCGTGCCTGTCCAAATATGCCATCTATATGTTGCCTACTATGGAGGCTAGAGTGCGTCGATTTGTATAGGGTCTTAGCCCCTTGGTTATTAATGGGGCTGCTACAACTGCCTTGAATTCTGATATTAACTACGGTAAGATGGTGGCATTTGCTCATGCCACAGAGACCCGCAAACTGAAGAATATAATGGAGCGAGAGAGTAGCAACAGGGCCCGGTCAGCGGGCAACTTCAGTGGTACTTCTGGTGGTGGTGGTAGTGGTAGGATAACTTTCAGGGGAGGGTCATCAGGACCGTCCCAGTCTTTTGCTCAGTCTTTAGTCAATGCACCGCAATCGAAGCCCAATTAGCAGCAGGGAAACCGTTTTAGGCCCAGTCAAAGCAACAGGGGATCCACCAATATGGTCGGTCTGGTAGGAGGGTTCAGCAGCAGCGGAGGCCCCAATGCCCTAGGTGCGGCAAGATGCACTTTGGGACCTGTAACATGGAGCAGCCCCTATGTTACGGGTGTGGTATGAGGGGTCACATTCAGTGGGATTGCCATTCGTCTCCCCAGAGAATGGGCAGAGGTACAGCACAATCAGTCAATTCTGCAGCTACTACATCCGTAGCACCTCCTCCGGCTCGAGGCACCCCAGCACCCACGAGGCGTGGTGCAGCTAGGGATGGTGCACAGAGTTCGAGAGGACCCAGCCGTGTCTATGCTATGAGGGGTCACAAGAGTTTAGAGGCTTCTCCAGATGTTGTCATGGGTATATTGACTGTCGAATCTCATGATGTGTATGCTCTTATTGATTCCGATTCCACCTTGTCCTATGTCACTCCCTATGTTGCTATGGAATTTGGGATAGAATTGGAACAGCTCCATGAGCCGTTCTTGGTGTCTACTCCGGTTGGTGAGTCTATTATGGTCGTGCGGGTTTATAGGGATTGTGTTTCACAGTGCATGGTCGAGACACCAGGGCCGATCTCATTAAATTTGGGATGGTCGATTTTGATGCAATAATGGGGGTGGATTGACTTTATTCATTTTTTGCTAAGCTTGACTATCGCACCAGAACTGTTAGGTTCGAATTTCCAACTAAGGCAGTGATTGAATGGAGGGGGGATAATGTGGTGCCGAAGGGTAGGTTTATTTCTTACCTTAAGGCCACAAAGATGATTAATAAGGGCTGTATCTACCATTTCGTCCGGGTTACGGACACCGACGCTGAGGCACCTACACTTGAGTCTGTGTCTGTCATGAATGAATTTTCAGAGGTCTTTTCGGATGAGCTCCATGGGATCTCGCCAGACAGTTGAGATTGATTTTGGGATTGATGTGATGCCAGGCACGCAGCCTATATCTATTCCACCATACATAATGGCATCAGCAAAATTGAAAGAGCTAAAAGTACAATTAAAAGATTTATTAGAGAAGGATTTCATCCGGCCGAGTGTGTCGCCTTGGGGTGCACCAGTTCTATTCGTAAGAAAGAAGGATGGGTCGCTAAGAATGTGTATTGACTATCGGCAGCTCAACAAGGTTACAATCAAAAATAAGTACCCACTACCAAGGATAGATTGATCAATTATAGGGTGCTAAGTGCTTCTCCAAGATCGATTTAAGATCCGGGTATCACCAATTGAAGATCAAGGAGCAAGATATTCCAAAAACAACTTTCAGGACCTGGTATGGGCACTTTGAATTTCTAGTAATGTCTTTCAGGCTGACAAATGCCCCCACGACTTTCATGGATCTTATGAATCGGGTCTTCAAACCTTTCCTCGACTCCTTTGTGATAGTGTTTATTAACGATATTCTTGTTTTTTCGCAGAGTCCGGAGGACCATGGCGATCATCTCAGGGCAGTTTTGCAGGTCCTGTATCAACACCAGTTATATGCAAAATTTTTGAAATGTGAATTTAGCTCGAATCTGTTACGTTCTTGGGTCATGTTGTCTATATAAAGGAATTGAGGTTGATCCCCAGAAAATGTCAGCCGTGAAGAATTGGCCTAGACCTACTACTCCAATAGAGATTCGCAGTTTCTTGGGTTTAGCTAGATATTACAGAAAGTTTGTGGAGTAGTTCTCTATTCTTGCCTCTTCGTTGACTAAATTGACGCAGAAGGCAGTTAAGTTCCAATGGTCAGATGCTTGTGAAAGAAGCTTTCAGGATTGAAATCAATATTGACTACGTCACCGGCGTTGACTCTACCAGAGGGTACGAATGGATTTGTGGTATATTGCGATGCTTCAAGGATCGGACTTGGGTGTGTATTGATGCAACATGGCAAGGTGATAACGTATGCTTCTAGGCAACTCAAGAATCATGAAAAGAACTATCCAACACACGACTTAGAGCTTGCGGCGGCGGTATTTGCATTGAAGATTTGGTGTCATTATTTGTGTGGGGTCCATGTGGATATATTCACGGACCATAAGAGCCTTCAGTATATTTTCAAACAGAAGGAATTGAATTTGAGACAGAGAAGATGGCTTGAGTTACTCAAGGATTATGACATCGACATCTTATTTGTAGGAGTGATTGAGGGGTAAATCCCCGTGTTATGTGATGAGATTGTTTTCCCTTATATGCGATGAGATTGGGGTGTTGAGATGTTTTCCCCTTAAACTGGATGAGATTATAGCTAGCTAGATGTGATGTAATGTCGACCCACACGGCATTATGGTGAGACGGCTTAGCCAATCGGGCTAAGATCGAACGACATGCCGCGCACATGGTGGTATTGTGAGTGTATGTCTCGGGGTGAGACGGCTTAGCCGGTCGGGCTGAGATCGGACTCCGTACTAAAATACGGTGGTATATCAGTGCTAAAGATCTCCCAACTTAAATTACCGAAACCTACTTGAAATATACGCTTCCCCTAATGTGACACTTTGGTACCGTTTGAGTCTCTTATTGATATCATATTTTATTCGCCGTTTACTATTGCTCGTTCTATTGAGAGGGTGTTTAGTTTTACATACTGGAATAGTACTAACGTCCTTGTTGCCGGGGACGCTGCATCTTTAATGGATGCAGGTGGTTCTATAGCAGGTGGCATTGATCAGTGATAGAAGCACACCCTCTCCTCAGCTGATTTGGTGAGCCCCACTTCATTTCGGGTTCCTGTATCTTCTCTCTATTGTACATAGCATTTTGAGGTACAGTCGGGGCCTTATTGCCGGCACTGCCATAGTACTCTTTTGATCGTGTTAGAGGCTCCATAAACATAGTGTGGGTTGTGTTTGTTTTGGGAAAGTTGGAACAAAAAATATTGTAAATGTATCATCTGTCCCACTTTAAGTATGATTGTACAATGCACCATTTTGGAGACTTGTTAATGACGTAACCAATGGAAATGAACTGGTGTTGTTCACATGACTTCTTACTGACTAATTAATGAAATGTATTCCTCTCTTTATTTGTGGGCGATTTGGGCAGATAGCACTGTGCAGGCTGCTCGACCAGGGTAACTCTGTTAAGCGCCGGTCGCGTTTCCCGAGGTCGGGGCGTGAATCCTACCCTCTCAGTCCTCTGTTCTTCCTTGTCTCCACTTGTAGCCGCTGTACATTGTGTATTGTCCATTCACTGATAGCCAGCCCTTCTGGACATATCCAGCTGCAAATTTGTCGTGCATTGTGCATATTTTCCTCTAGTACTAGCAACAATCATGGGGAGGTTTATACTCCCACTAGGTTGCTCATTTTAAGTATAGATGATCCACCCACTTTACCCAAAAATTGTCAGCCTTCTTGGCTATATTCCACATATACTTTGCAATTGCTTCTTGGTTCCATATCTCACAATCTATGATCCCCAGCCTACCTTCTTGTTTAGGTCTAGATACTAGCTCCCAGGCTACTAGCGACACTTTGTTTGTGTTGACTTTCCCATCCCACAAGAAGTTTCTACAAATTGTTGTTATGCTTTTCAGTATCTTCTTTAGTAGGATACATATAGAAGACCAATAGGAGTGAATATGCATCAAGATTGAGTTTACCAATAGCACTCTCCCTGCATACGGCGGATTTCTTGTTCCCCAACTTTGAATTCTGGCATCTACTAACATTTAACAGTTCATAGATGAGATTTTCTTTGCAGAAATTGGCACTTCTAAGTACCTAAATGGTACTGGTCCTTTCTTGTACCCTGTCATTTCACATATGTCTTCCACACTTTGATTATCCATATTTGCACTGTATATGTTGGACTTAGCTGCATTAATTGTTAGCTCCGATGCATTTGAGAAGTTGGCTAGTCCCTTTAGCATCAATATAACAGATTGTATTTCTCCTCTACAGAACATGAGCATATCATCAACAAAGCACAAGTGGTTCAGTTGTAAACCATTGCATTTTGAGTGATATACAAATCCCTGTAGTGTGGCTACTTGGCGCATGATTCTGGAGAAGTACTTCATATATATCAGAAAGATTAGTGGGGACATTGGGTCCCCTTGCCGCAATCATCTCCTTCCCTATATATTCCCATGTAACCCCTCATTAATTGCTATTGAGTATCTGGGTGTAGTTATGCATGTCATTATCCATTTAGTGAACTTACTTGGGAAATTCAGAGCATATAACATCTCTTGTACAAAGTCCCACTCTATGGTATCATAGGCTTTCCTCAAGTCTATTTTGATTAGGCAGCTTTTAATGGTAGCTTTCCTATAATACAGTCTCATCAAATTCTGACATATAAGCACATTCTGAACAATTATTCTCCCAGCAACAAAGGCACTTTAGTTCTCTGATATGATGTCTGGTAGCTAGTCTTCAGCCTCATATATAGCATCTTAGAGATCACCTTGTAAATGGTATTGTAGCAAGCTATCGGCCTGTAATCTCTCACATGTTCTGCATGGCTGCTTTTTGGAATTAATGTATTGTTGTGGCATTAAGAGTTTTTGGCATTTTCCCATCCCGGAAGAAGTCCAATGCCCCTGTGACAACATCCTTACCCATAATTTCCCAACAGTCCTTAAAGAATTGGCTGCCATATCCATCAGGCCCTGGAGCCTTATCCCCTGCTATTGTCCATATTGTTCTTTTTACATCTCTTTCATAAAATCCCTGCTCTAGCCAACCCCTATGCTCCTGGGTAATCGTAGGCCCTTGTCTAACCAGCTCACTGCACACATGCTGCATCCTTCTTGTTTTTTCCCCCAATAGCTTTTTGTAGAACTCTATAAATGCTTGTGCTATTTTTTCTAGTTCTCTTCTTGTTACCCCTTGTAAATCTATGACTGAAAAGTATCTGTTGTTATTCCTTATTTCCTTTATTGCACTGTGAAATTTTTTTGTGTTTTGATTACCTTGAGTTAACCATTAGACTCTACTTTTTTGCCTTAAGAATTGATCTCTAGTTTCTCCCCATATTCTGCATTCTTTAACTAATTGAATTTCTGTCTCAATTAGTGCTTTGTTCCTGGGGTCTCCTTGCAGTTTTAGTTGACATTTCTTTAGTTCCTCCATTGCTTGGTTTGCTCTCTTTTCTACATCTGAGAACCTTTCCTTGTTTAGTTTGAGTAGTACTACTTTTTTTCTGTTCATCTTGCCCACCACTTGGTACAGTTTGTCCCCTGCTATCCCTGTATCCCAACTCCCTTTTACTTTCTCCTTAAATTCGTGTGCCATTGTCCACATGTTATAGTATTTGAATTTCTTTCTACTTTTGTGATTGCCATCATACAATTCCTCATCGTGTAATGTACTTCAGATACTGGCAGTGAGGTTATCCATTCAGTGTTAACTAACACTCTATCAATCCTACTATACACTTTGTCCTCCCCTTCTTGTTTGTTGTTCCAAGTGAAATAAGCACCTGAAGACCTTAGCTCCTGCAGTCCACAATCAGCCATACAAGCTCTGAACTCCTTAATTTCAGACATTACTATAGTTCTCCCAATTCTGTCCTCCTTATGTAGTACACAGTTAAAATCTCCCATAACTGCCCATGGGTCAACTACATTACTATTTATTTTCCTAATCTCCTTCCACATTGGTCTTCGTAGTGCGGGATCATTAAATCCATACACAAAAGTTATGTTGTATTTCATTTTAGTGCCCCCCGCATTACTGCACAATGAATTATTTGCTTAGACACGAAGTCTATCTGAACTTGCATAATTGACGGCTTCCATACCACCCATATTATTCCCCCATGATGTGCTCCCAAATTATTTGTAATTGACCAGCCTCTACATAGATTAAGAGAAGCCTTTTGTGCATTGATTCTCTTAATCTTAGTTTCCAGGAGACCTTATAAGCCAACTTTGAACTGACGCATAAACAGATTGACTTCCATCTGTTTATTTGGTCTATTTAGTCCCCCGGTATTCCAAAATCCGATGCTATCCATTAGACAAGGGGATGCCCCGACCCTTACCCTATTTAGGGTCACCATTCCCTCCCTGAGCCATAGTTTTTGTTATACCATACCCCTGCTCTGCTAACCCCATACTGCTGGCCTCTCCCAGTGCCCCAAACGAGTTCCCTTTGCTTATTGTTTGCTCATAACTTGAACCTCTCATGGCTCTTTTTAGGTTGTTCATCTTTACACTACCCCCATTCTGTACATGTCTTGCCTTATGAGTATCTTTGACCCCTTTGTTATTCTGTCCCACCATTTGTATTTTCCCTTTATTATTATTTTCTGTTTTGTTTTGGTCTGGTTCCTTCCCATGATGGTTTGCATTCTGTTTCTCTATTTGCATTTGTTTCCTATATTCCTTGATTTCATGCCCATAGTTGTTACATCCATGGCATAATGTAGATTTCCATTCATAATGTACCTTTTGCTCAATGATTTTGCCATACTCGTTCTCAAACATGATGTTTGTTGGATAAGGCTGATCTAAGGCAAAGGCAACCTCCACAAGAACCCTAGCAAAAGTCATCCTCTCCTTCATTGTTGTAGCTCTGTCAGCCTTCAGTGGGTTCCCCACTAGCCCTGCAATCTTAGTGAGTGCATTCTGTCCCCAGTACTTAATATCAAGTTCTGGTAACCGTATCCATATCGGTATTTTGCTGAATGTTTCTTCCTTGTGTTGATTTCAGGCGGCCAAGGTTTAACTGTCACTGGCTTTTTGTCGAACATCTGGACACCATCTTCCACAACCTTCACTTGCGCTATTTTGTCAATTCCCATTTTCCCCCAAATTCTATGGAAGTACCCATTCATCACTGCTGCTTGGGGGTTAGACCCTAATACATAGCATATGACTGCATTGTTCCAGTATTCCACCTCATACTTGATGTCTTCCATCGTAATTTTGACATCTGCTGGATTGGTTCCTGCATTTTCAAATCAAAGCCCTCCGGAACATGGCTATTAGCCACAATTTTGCTCCATAGCTTCATATTGGATTTTAGGGTTTGCGATTTCACTTGTATCTCACCACATTCTTCCTCATTTTCCACCAGCTCTGTCCATGACTGTTTCCCTGACGAATTGTAATCTTTTACATCACCTTGCAATCTCTTCTTTGGCGTTTTCTGTGTAGCTTCCGATGTAGAACATTTATACAAATCTAGCAGCACAATTCCTTGTAAGACATTGATGTTACGAGTTTTCTTTGCATCCGTCGAGCTTGGCACTCCTATTCGTACTGTAGATGGAGGTTGTCTGCTCTCCCGACTCTGCTGCCTTCCTCCTCAGTCTTTGATTTCCTCATCATTTCAGCCGTCGCTGAGAAGGAATTTCATTCTAGAGTGTTTAATTTTTGAGAGTGGGATTGTATTGCTTTGCTAAGAACCAAAACTAATTGTAGAAATATATATATCTTCCCACGTCGATGAAAGATATAAAGATAGATTGAACCTACAACAATGTACATATTTATTACTCCTTCCGGTCCATAATAAGTGACCAATTTGCCTTTTTATTTTGGTCCAAAATAAGTGTCCATTTATATAATCAAGAAAAAATTCAATTTGTTTTTTCAAAATTATCCTTATGTATGTATCCGTAAAAAGTCTTTTACTCCTCACATTAAATTATGCTGCAATATTTAATTAAGGGTAGTTTAGTCACACTAACTATTTTTGTTCAGAATTTAATATTTCCTTAATGAATGTGTACAAGGCAAATCGATCACTTATTTGTGGACAAGAGGGAGTATGGTTAATTGTACATTTCATCAGGGAAATGGGGTCTGGAGAAGCACTGAAGCAATTAACAACCGAATCAAGAGTAAATAAATCTAGCACTAGAACAACTTGAAGCAATAAAGTATATTCTGCAAAAGAACCACAAAAAGGAAAGATGACGATACTATACTTCTTTTCAGTTGTGTTCGAGATTGTTGCCTGCTTCAATGCACTTTACATATTTCACCTTTATCGCTAATTATATAAGCATTACTTAAGGTTTCTGGTAAGGTTATAAGTAATTTTTTTACGTATCTGATAAACTCCTAAAGCGCTTATAAACTAAATTTTTATTAGCCAAAATCAGTCAAAAGCTAGTATTTGACATGTAAAGTATTTTATGAGCGTTGAAAACGTAAGTAGTAATATAAAATTAACTTAATAAATAAAGGCATCAAAGATTAAGTTTTATTTGTTTATTGAATTTGAACTATTAAAAATTATTTGCAAGAAGAAAGATCAAGGTTGATCTAAACGAAAAAAGAGAAAGTTATTGAAACGCACTGGCCAAACAAATCTTTGACAAGTTAGCGAGCTATCAAGGGAGAGGTTGACAAAAAACTGAACCTGCCTCCCATTTTGTCTCTACTTTTTAGGTACTTACCTTAGGTTAGGTTTCTTTGACAAAATTTTAAGCCTATCATTCCCCAGTCTCATTATACTCCTGGGTGGATGGATATATGACTATTGGATTGGAAATCTGGAAGAAAATATATTTTACTGGTTCAATTATTAGGTTATGTCTCTCAGTATATAAACATATCAAGGGACCTTTCGTCCTTGTTGTGTGTGTTTTACTTGCTACCATCAATGTTCTGTTAGTAGTACAAGTAGATTTTACAAGCTTATGGGTTCGGTTATTTAGACCATTTAAGTTACTAGGTTTTAAATTAATAATTTATACATATTCATAAATTTCTTATGACAAATATAAAATTTGAACCAAAATTATTGAGTGCAATCGAACCTGTAACTCCTATGCTTGCTTCGCCTTGATTGTCGGAGCAAATTTTTGTTGTCACAATCTTGTTATCCAACTTCTTAGGTGTTGGATGACTATATTGGCAATGTCATAATCGTATCCGAGGATTATCTCTAATTGCTAGAGAAAGAAGGTGTAAAACGTAGTTGCCATCGTTATATGGACTAACTATACATTTCTTTCCTTGATAAGAAGAGGATATTCATAATTAACTTTCAAAACCCACTGCTGCATCTCCATTGAATTATATGATTGCAATATTTTGAATCAATGTCTTCGTCAAGGAAATACCTCTTTGCTGGCATGTTTTATGGTACCGAGAAGGAAAAGAAGATAGCGATGCTCGCAGCTTTATTCAATTACAGGTTTTACCATCGTAAACCAAATCCAACCTTGCATGTTATGTTAATTGAATTACAGTGTTCTTCTGTATAGTTTCTGAAACAAGAAAAAATAGATGAAGTAGAAAAATTTTTCGAACCCACAAGTTACTTGTGTTTCCTTAAGGAATTATAACCCTCCCACAGTTGCCAAGGATTATGGGTTACTTCCTCCCAGGATAGAACGAAAATCGTTTCTGTGATAGCGGCAAAACAAATCACAGAACTCCAGCGAACTCAAAGTAACGTTTTTAAATCACAGCAGGAAAAATACTCACTGTTGGAATGGTGATAAACAGTAGCGGAAAAAACTGAAATATTATAAAGAGGAAGAGGATTTTTTTTCCTGTCTGATATCATGAATAATCTGTAACGAAATGAGTCACAGAAAATGAGTATTTATAGACCACTGTTAGTGTGCCTGAACAGGTGCAAAATCTGTTCAAAAATGGAGTTTTCCAACAGTCACACTGTTTAGGAAGATGACTGTTGGGAAGGTGACTGTTTAGTCACACTGTTTGCGAAAAACGGAAATGAAAAATTTAATTAACTTCGGATTCATTAATTAATTCAAAAATTAATTAAACTTTAGCCGAAGCCGAAGCCGAGCTGAGCGAGCGACGACGACGACGGCGCGAGGGGTCTTCCTTTTTCTCAACCTTTTGAGAATCATATAATGTGTTTCACTATATAAACACACTAAAAGAAGTTTCCCCATCCAATGTGGGACAATGAATTTTTCAAACTTAATGAATTTAAAATTTTCATTTCCCTCCAAAATTATTTCTTCCATTTCCCTTTCACTCCATTTATATTAAGACCATGCATGACTATGCATCTCTTAATAAATTCCAACAATCCCCCACATGAATGGGGAATGGTCTAAAGAAGAAGGTACGTATAAATTGTGTGATTTGCAATTAAGATTTAGCTGCATTTGGATAAGTAGGTTTCCCTTTGAACTTTCCATAGTGAACTTATATCGGATATACTCGGTCAATCGGTAGATTTGATATCTTTGAACCGTCGAGCTTTAGTGTATACCTAGACAACATAAGCCACACAACTAACCCTTAAACGTCTTTGGTTCTCAATGTTGTGTTCGTTTCAGCCATGAACACCTCCTGGTTTCATAAGTGTATAGAGAATTTGGCCTTGTTAACTTCTCCTTGAAGCGGCTTATACTTCACACTTACATAGGTGATTTCTAAACATGTAACCCCGTTGATTACATTTTCTGACAACACATGTATCAGAATTAGATAATCATTAAAAAGCTTTAACGCTTTATCCTTGTTCCCTAACATTGTCTTATCATGAGAATGGATCACAAAATTTTATTTTGACAATGTTCAACTGTCGTTCATTACTTTGTTTGATCTCCTTGAACCTAGATCTTGGGATCTCCAATCTTCTAGGTAGAGTTACCGTAATGATTGACTTTCCATAGGCCCTAGACCCATTCCCTTTGTTGTAAATTCAACTGCCTCTCTAGGTAGGCCTTTTGTAAGTGGATCCGACACATTTTCCTATGACTTTATGAAGTCAATTGAAATGATTCCTCAAGAGATCAATCGCCTAACGGTTTTATGTCTTCCTCTTATATGATGACTCTTACCGTTATACATAACATTCTTTGCCCCTTCCTATGGCTGATTGACTATCGCAGTGAATGCAGATAGGTGTCAGTGGTTTGGGCCATAATGGAATATCTTCCAAGAAATTCCGAAGCCATTCAGCTTCTTCACCAGCTTTGTCTAAAGCTATGAATTCTGCCTCCAGCGTTGAGCGAGCTATACAAGTTTGTTTGGATGATTTTCAAGACACAACTCCTCCTCCAAGAGTGAATATATATCCACTTGTAGATTTTGAGTCATGTGAACCGGAGATCCAATTTGCATCGCAATATCCTTCAACTACCACTAGGTATTTGTTATATTGCAATGCATAATCTTGAGTATATTCTAAATATCCCAAGACCCGTTTCATTGCCATCCAATGAGTTTGATCTGGATTATGCGTGTACCGACTCAACTTACTAATAGCACATGCTATATCAAGTCGAGTGCAGTTCATAATGTACATTAAACATCCGAAAACCCGAGCATAATCCAATTGAGACTTGCTCTCTCCTTTGTTCTTCTTTAATGGAAGATTCATATCAATAGGAGTTTTGAAACCCTAAAGTTTAAATATTTAAATCTTTCAAGGACTGATTTGATATAATGAGATTGTGATAGTGCAAGACCTTGTGGAGTTCTATGGATCTTAATCCCCAAGATTACATCAGCAACTCCTAAATCTTTCATATCAAACTTCCTGCTTAACATATGCTTTGTGATATTAATGTTAGCAATATCATTACTCATTATCAACATATCGTCTACATATAGACAAACAATGACTATATGATTTGGAGAATCTTTAATGTAAACACATTTATCACACTCATTGATCTTAAAACCATTTGATAACATTGTGTCATCAAACTTTGCATGCCATTGTTTAGGCGCTTGTTTCAGTCCATAAAGAGACTTAACAAGTTTACAAACTTTCTTTTCCTTTCCTGGAACCACAAACCCTTCAGGTTGTTCCATATAGATGTCTTCTTCTAAATCTCCATTTAAGAAAGCTGTTTTCATATCCATTTGATGTATTACAAGACCATATACCGCGGCTAAAGCAATTAACATCCGAATGGATGTAATTCTTGTTACCGGTGAGTATGTATCAAAATAGTCAAGGCCTT
>MCJB01001552.1:0-14117 GCA_002018475.1 Nicotiana obtusifolia | reverse complement strand
GCAACTTGCACTGGACTGATCCATTGGCTGTCATAGATAAGGAAAATCACTCTCGCACCTAGCAACTTGATAATATCGTTGTACACTAACTCCTCCAGATTTTTATTCAGCTTGTGTTGGGGCTGCACCACTGGCTTGCAATTTTCTTCCAACAAAAGTTTGTGCATGCAAATGACTGGACTAATTCCTTGAATATCAGTTGTTGTCCAGCCAATGGCCTTCTTGTACATTTTCAGCAGCTCCACTAGCTTTTGTTCTTGTTTACCTGTCAAGTAAACAAAAATAATCATTAAAAAATTATTAGGTTTAAGAAAAGCATATCCAAGTGAGTGGGGAGGACATTCGATTTCATACTAGGCTTAGAATCCTCCTTTTTTAGTTCCTCCTCATCAACCACTTGATCCTTGGTCTCAAGAGCTTCAGCCTCTTTCTATATTTTAGAATTATCATCCTCCACTGTATTAGACTGAGTAATACATCTCTCAAGAGTATCCCCCACAAGCTTGTCAAACTTATATTTTTCAGCCAACTCCCCAACAATATCATGCTTGAAACATGAGTAGGCAGATGCCTCATCACTAGGGTATTTCATCATTCTTTTCATCTGGAACACCACTTTCTTGTTCCCCACTCTAAGTATAAGTTGCCCCTCATAGATATCAATGATTGCTCTACCTGTACATAGAAAAGGACCTTCATAGAGTTAGAGGCACATCCTTGTTCTCTTCCATATCCACCACAATAAAATCTATAAGGAACAAACTTTTTCACCCGTACTAGAATATCCTCGATAATTCCTTCACGCAAGATGGTGGTCTGGTCAGCCAGTTGTAGGGACATTGGTATGGATTTGATCACTCCAAGCTCACCTTCTATATTTCTGAACACAGACAAAGGCATTAGGATTATAGAATCACCGGAATCACAGAGAGCCTTGTCAAATTTCTCACTCCCCAACGAGCATGGTATGGTGAACCTTCCTGGGTCCCCGGACTTTTGAGTAATTTTATTTTGTTATGGAACTGCAATGGACATTCAGCTTGACCACTGTTGTGTCTCCTCTAATTTCCTCTTGCTGGACAATATTTCCTTCATGAATTTAGCATATGCAGGTATCTGAGATAGAACCTATGGGAAGGAGATGTTCACATACAGTTGCTTGAGCATCTCCAAGAGCTACCCAGAGCACTTGTCTAATTTTTTCTGCTTCATCTTTTGGGGGAATGGAAAAGTTGTCATGTGTATGCTTTCTTCAATCTCCTTTAGTACCCAACTACTCTGGCCTTTTTGTTCTTCACTCTTTTGCTCTTCCAGTGTCTCGGTCTGCTTCTTCACCACCTTGGGTCGAGCTTTCACAACTGGATCGACCAATGTTTTGCCACTTCTCAGAGATACAACTTTGATAGTTGCCTTTGCGTTCTGTTTGGTGTTGGAGGGTAGAGCCCCATGAGACCTCTCAGATAACAATTTTTCAATCTGTCCCTTTGTCTTTCTAAATGTTATGGTGTGCACTATTTCTATATGGTTGCGCGCTGAGTCTCAAGTTTCTCATATGATTTATTGATGAATTCCTTCATGAGATCTTTAATACTAGAGTGATTTTGACTTTTCTAGCTGGTATTGCTGGTACTGCCGCCTTGGCTGGTTCTGAAAACCTGGTGGTCCTTGACCCTAGGGTCTAGGATTATTTTGCTGCCACGAGTTCAAACTCCCACTAGGTGAACTCCAAGGAAAACCTAGATGTCTTTTTCCCATAGTATTGTAGTTGTTCCCACCTTGGTAGTTTCCTCTATTATAATTCCCCACAGTGTTAACATCCTCATATAAATCTTGACACACATGAGTAGGGTGTCCCATTTCACAAAAGTCACATGTTGCTTGCGGCTCACTCTATACCTTGGCTAAGGTCAACTTGCTTATCTCTTTGGCTATGGTGTCTAGCTGGGCTTGCACTGATGTGTTAGAGCCTGCCTGGTGAACCCCAACAGATTTTCTTCTATCATTACTCTTAGTACGCCATTGGTTAGCAACCTCAGATAATCATCAAGGATTATGACAATATCCTCCGGAGTTTTCTTCATTAAATGGACCTCCAACTGCATTACTCAAAGTTCGTTGTGAAGAGGGTGTTAGTCCATCCCAAAAAGTCCGAGTTGCATCCATAACTCGAATTCCATTATGCTGACATCTTCTCACTATCTCCTTTAATCTTTCCCAAGCTTCAAAGGCCGTTTTTGTGTCCTTCTGGCATAAGTGGATTTCCCTTCTGAATTTCCCCATTTTTGCAGATGAGACGTACTTATCAAGAACCTTTTCATCATATTATCCCATGTTCTGATTGACCCTGTTGGTAAGCTACAAAACAAGTGCTTCGCGTCATCCTTCAGTGAAAAGGGAAATGCCCTTAAGTAGATCGCATATTTTGATACCCTATTGTATTGGAAGGTGTTCATGATTTCCTCAAAGTCCACCAAATGAGTGTTAGGATCTTCATTCACTTTCCCTCTAAAGACACAGTTGTTCTGGATGGTTTGAAGCAAGCATTGCTTCAACTTGAAGTTTTTTGCTACTATGGGTGGAGGTCTGACACTTGACAATCCCTTATTGTAGACTGGTCTGGCATAGTAACCTAATGATCTCCAAGGCCTGGGGACATATTTTCAAACTGGTCTTCAAACAAGGGTCGATTTAGATTGAATCTTCAACCCCCATCCTCTTCGATAGTCTTATCAGCAGCTCTAACGGCTACTTCAGCTGCTAACCGTGCAACTTGTTCTCTTTATTGTGCTGCCTCTTTTGCAGCCAAGTCAACTTATCACCGTTCTTAGCCATGTGTTCTTGGGTTTAAGATTGCTGCAAGAAATTTTCGGCGAGTTCTCTCTCTTTTTTCAATTATGCAATTTTTTCTCCAACTCCGAATCATATGGTATCACTTTCTTTGAAGAAGATCGAGTCATACACTAGAGAAATCAACACTGTTGCTTGCACAAATGAGAAACACGAATACAAGAAAATAAAATTTATTCTTGAATTATCAGCAAAAACTATTTTGAACACTACTGATTGCGAATCCCCAGCAACGCTGCCAAAATTTTGACCAGCACAAACACAACCCAACATTATTGATCGCTAGTCAAAGAGAGTTTAGTTAAATTATCCTCTCTCTGAGATTGGATATAAGCAGTGTTTGAATAATCTTTAGTTAATTACTATCTAGGAAATTAACACTTTGACTGAATGATTATCAACTACGATTAACTACTAAAAATTAAGCAATTATCAATTAATCACAAAAGACAAGAGTTGAGCAACAAAGAAATATCAGTGAGAGAAATAAGGGTAATTGAATAGAGAGGTGCAAGATAATTGGCTCGGGATCCAATCCTTGAAGGAAATTCACTCTATAATACTGTTTATTCTCATAAATTGACCAGATGATTAGATTACACTTGAAGCTAAGGTTCCTCTTTTGATTAAATGTTAATTTCAGTAATTAATGCAATTGAAGCACGGTGAACAATTGCAACAAATAAAATGATGGTTTTAGTATAAAGGGTAATTCTCACGAATATTTCCCTATTTTCTAGTTCAATTAATAATTCAAGAGGCTCTTTCGATTACCTAGTTGAATCAGGAATTTAAACTAGAGCATTTAAATAAATTCAATATAAATCTCCTCTTTCGATTAACCAAAATAATTAACAACTTCACAGTACGAATTAAACTCCATTAATTAATTCAAGCAATTGTCAAGAATCGAATGCCTAATCAAATTATCAATACACCATATCTGTCGACACCCTAAGGGAAATTAGTTCATAGCAATGGAAAAATTCACCTCAATAAGGTTTTAAAATATAGAAATCATCAATGCTAATGATTCGATACAAACTGTCGTATTGCACCGATTGTTGGTCGAAATCTTGACGAGATCTTGTGTCTTCTTGCCTTAGTTTCTTCTAAAATTCTTCGTAGGCCAAAAGTTCCTTCAAAAACACATTTTTGGTGTATTTATATTGTGTAGAAGTGGTTCCAAACGAAACCACCCTTTCCAAGTTGAAATAGAAAAATACTCTGGGAAAAATGTATAGGCGTGCCACGCCTCGTATTGCACCACACGGTGCACTTGTGGGGATTATCAGAGAGCAGTGTTTTTGTCAGCAAGCACCTTTACACTGCAGCAACGCTCCTCGTGGCGCCCCATGTGGCGCGGTAGTGCAATTTTCTCAGAGTAATTGTTCTCGTGCACTTTTTGATATCCAGACTTGGTTCTTGACCCCCGAACGCGATTCCGGTCTAATTCCTTGGGCTTTTACTCAAACTTCAAAGCTCCAGTTTGTTCGATTTAGCTCCAATTCATCTTTTTAACTCAAAATTATTTTTGCAAGGCATAAAACACGTAATAAGTGCAATTCACTATCTTTTAAGCTCAAACACACATAAAGTGCAGTAATTAGAGTGCAAAACACGACTAAAATAATGAGTTTTTAACCTACCATCAGTTATCCGCTTGAGAGTACCGGATAGATCCTTAGAAACCTACTCTAATCAAAACTTTGTATGCATCATGTTAAACCTAGGATGGATTAAATACCCGTGGTGTTTTAAATCCGTTTAGATAAATCTTCCAAAAGGATCTCTACAATCCCGAGGGGTAGCCTCATACTATGTGCATTACTTGGAGAAATATGCCAACATGTTTACTATTATTGCTTAATTAAGCAAATTTTGAGGGGTAGGGCTAGCTCTTTTTTTCAATGCAGGAAAATGAAGCAAGATAGTCCTAGGTTTGGTATGGTCTAAAGCATTCCATCCAAGTTGATGGATTGGTGGAACGACTTTCCTCAATGTGATAGGAATCATGTGGGAAGGGTATTGGGTAACTTTCCATCCGTGATGGAAGTTCAGTCATGCAGTGATCTGATCGAGACTGCTACTAAGTTTTGGGATTAGAAAAGGACCGGTTTTCGACTCGGAAACTTGGAGATGCCCTGCTCTTGGAGGAAATTGGAGGTTTTGCTAAAATCCCCTAGGATAGTCCTGGTCAATTGGTACCGGAAAATTTTATACCCCACGGTTTTCTTAAAATGTTTGGAATAAAGAAGAACGATGAACTGGGTTGTTTGAAGAAGTCATACATTTCTTTTGATTTTCTATATGAACGATAAGGACTCAGCAAATCATATTGATTATTTCACGAAGAATTGGCTATTATTTTTGTTGGGTGGATTCATCATAAGGTTTATGTTTTCATTATGTAGTTATTGGGGTTGTTAATCTTCCTGATGCAAAGAGGAAATGTCCATACCTGACTAGCCATGGTAGCTAGAACCATGATGATGGGAATCGAGGGACATGTGTATACTATTGTCCCTATGATATTGGCATAAATGTACCGAACCTTTGACTGATGCAACCACAGGGCAAGTTTCTTTGAAGGGAGAAACCTTTTGTTGCAAATATGGTTGATAGAGCACCTCCAAAGGGGCAATTGCCACCAGGAATTTCTTCGCAGGCTGGTGAATGACTCTATTGGTAGCCACCATCCAAAGAAGATGATTTTTGCTCCAGAAAGATTCGCAAGGCCTACTGATGCTAAAGGATGGGCACACCTCTTCAGCAATTTGATAGAGTAATAGGTATAGTGGGTGTTCGATTGGTTTCTAACTAAGAATTTCATAATATGGTCCAAGAAGGCTACTCATCTATTTTTAATAGGGTTACGAGGTATTTACCCATATGCTCCAATAAGAGTAGTGAGGAAAGCTGGAAGAAAGAAGGTTATCCAAAAGTATCCAACATGACACAATACAAGGAGGATTTTAAAGGAGATGTCATACCCTTCAAGTTCAAAGCCCAACATATGTGAAATCAGAAAATCATTGTGGAACAAGAGACCATAGAGCCAGATAGGTATCATGCTGGACACATGTACTATTATCTTTCGTGGCTGGAGGATAACTAGGGATGTCAATCCAGGTGTCAAGCGGAAGGGAAGGATCATAAATAAAGAGGCCGAGGCTTAGGTAAAATACAGAAGGTTGTGCAAGAGGGTATTCAAATCCGAAGCCAAGCACATGGAACAACATAAGACAGACATAGAATCTATAAGAGAATGGAGAGAGATAGCAAACAAAGCAACAGAAAGGTTGGGATATTTGGAGTAAGGATTGATGGAGTTAGAGGGGAAAATGAGGAAGAGACTGTGCGACTGTCAGGGTATGGGATATGATGAATATGAAAATTTGGCAATGGCCTACTTGTTGATTGACATGCGCGACCTGGGGAACACGATCGAAGGAGGAAAAAAGGCAAGACATAAAGAAGGGCCATCCAAGACCTAGTAAAATATGAAATTTCCTTTGGTGTAATGAGACTTCAAAATCACTTTATAGTTAGCATTAGATTTTGTTTTAGAATTGATGTAATAAGGCCTTGAGCCACTAGTGATTCTATTTCTCTATTTCGTTTTAGTAACATAATGGTTTGATTTATTTCGTGGTAATGGGATGAAACAATGCTAGCACAAATTTGTCCAAGTTTATGTGTCACTTTAGGCCTACCTTGGGCACAACGAGGTCCCCAAATTAGGGCACGAGCTATTAAATGATTTATGTGCTATATTTTTAAATATCGTAGTGTTCTTTTTCATTTTTACTTTATTGACTTTGCTACCTTTTGTTTTTTTTAATTATTCTCATTCTCATAGGCTGATTCGTGCACTCTGGCAACGTCAACATACCATACATGATCCATAGGTCCTTCGCCTCCTCCTCTCCTAGTAGCGTCAAAGGCAAAGGGAAAGGGAAAATGGATAATTTGAGTAGAAATGGGAAAGACAATGCCCCCTTGGCAGGAAATGTAGCAACATACGCTGGGAGAAGTACTCTATGGCAGAACGAGCTGGTTTTGCGCTGAGAACAAAAGATCCTAAATTTGAAAGGCGAGTTAGAGAAGGTCCGCAACCTCACCAACTTGTCCCTCACCCTAAACATCCCAGATATCAACCACCAAAGCACCACTGCCCAAAACCCACCACAATCTCAAAACCCACAACCTCAAGCTCCACAAAATCCTCCTACCACTCAACAGTACCGAATCCCCACACCTCTACAAAATATGAATTCTTCACTACTACAAGTTGAACAATTAACACCCCCACAACACAACTCAATACCCACAGACCTCAACTTACCCCTCTCCTCAAAATCAATTACAACCTACCTACGATCCATCCCAAGCATCCGTCAATGATCACCTATATACCCATGTCCCTGGCACCCAGCAAAGCAATCTCATATACGTAGAAACCTTGCCATACATACCATAACAAACCCTGTATACACCTGAACCTACTAAAAAGGACCTGTTCATTGAACATGGCCGAGGAGTTAAAGAAGTTAACTAGAAGGGTCCAAAGTATCGAAGGAGGGAAGGGCATTGAAGGTTTGAACTACAAAGATTTCTGTATTCAACTTGATGTTGAACCGTCCGAGGGTTACAAACCTCCCAAAGCACACCTAAGAACTTATTGCAACAAGCTCATTAGGTGTGGGTAAAAATGAGCAAATCTGCATGATATCATTGTATATCAGTCACAACTTGAAGAAGTGGTCCAGTTAGGTGAATATGGCTGTAGACTTTATGGACAGGTTTAGGTTCAACATAAAGAATGCTCCAGATGTTTTCAATATTGAAAACCTGAAGAAGAAACCTACGAAAACCTTCCATGAGTATGCTAAACATTGGAGATCTAAAGCTTCTAAGGTAAAGCTACCACTACAGGAACACGATGAATAAGTTCTTCGTGCGAGCTCTGGACCACAATAAAATGAAAGCTTGATGGTCATAGAAAACCACAAATTTTCTACATCATTACGCTAGGAGAAAATATTGAAGAAGGTATTAAGAGCGGCATGGTCACCAATTTCGAAGCTACTAACAAAGCTTTGCAATCTGGAGGAATCTTGAAGATGAAGGAAGTGGGTGCCGTAATGGTAGCCTAAGGGCCGAAATATTCGCTCACCTATCAAACACCCCTACCATTATATCATCCCTCATCCCCAAAATACCACTATCCTAATACCACTTACGATACCTATACTCAGCCAACATACTATCACTCACCCCTACCTACCCGACAGAATTACCCTTAACCCAAGCCAACTTTGACCATAGAATGCCCAGGCAATATACCCCTTTCGCGGAACTTATAGACCGACTGCATGAGAGGTTGAAAGCTCCTAGCTACATCACCCCTATCCCTACAGTAGCAACCGAAAGCTCAGCCCAGTGATCAACCCCAACAAAACATGTGCCTATCACTCTGGCATGAAAGGCCACAGCATTGAAGAGTGTCGCATAACAAAGGACAAGATTCAAATGTTGATAGACACCAAGGTGATATAGTTGAAATAGCCTATAGTAAATGTCCATAATAATCCCCTTCGCATCCATAGGGGTGATGGGGTGAATATGATTGAAACTGATGAAGAATAAGACCAAGAAGGGTACACTGGTTTAATTTGGGACAGAGACACTGTGGTGGCATCCCCTTTAGTTCCCTCGCCCGATTATGGTGCAAGCAAAGGCACCATTTGAAGTCGAAGTGGTCATACCCAAGCCGTTGTTCATTATGATGTAGCTCCTTTGCCTGCTTATCACCTTAAAGCTATTCCGTGGGACTATATGGCTGAAGAAAGAAGAAAAGGAAAGGCTAAGGCAGAAGAAGCAGGCGCTGCTCAAGGAATGACTAGAACAGGAAGAGTGTACATGCTAGAGAATCTTGCCCAAGGAAGGTCAAGTAAGGAAACTGCAAAGAAGCCGCCTGCCATAGAAACATGTACTGATGACTTGTGGAGGAAAGTACAAGCCAAGGAATATTTTATTGTTGATCACCTGAACAAAACCCCTGCCCGGATATTCATCATATTGTTGCTACGAGATTCAGACGCGTAGAAAAATCCCTTGATGAAAGTTTTAAGTGATATTTATGTGACTATTGACGTTACTAGTGGAGAACTGGCGAACATGGTGGGACAAATATTGGAAATACACAAACTCACTTTCCATGAAGATGAGTTTCCACCAAAAGGTCTCAGTCGTGGCTGGGCATTGCACATTAGTGTGCAATATGAAGAAAAGTTCCTCGCTCGAGTTCTGATTTGATGAGTCATAAGGAGCTACAATAGGAGAAATTTATTTGAATTTGAAGATAGGTCCAACTATGTTCGATGTTGAGTTCCAGGGGCTAGACATCTCTAGCACTTACAACCTGCATCTAGAACGACCCTGGATACATAAGGCTAAGGGAGTTGCTTCCACTCTACATTAGGGTGTGAAATTCGAGTGGAATCACTAGGAGGTAGTCGTCCATAGAGATAGTAACAACCCTCTTTATACCAACCAAACTGTACCAGCAGTTGAAGGCAAGAGCAAGCTAGGAGTAGAGATGTTCCACAGCATCGAGCGGGTAAACAAAGTTGAGAAGGGACGATAGTGGAGTGATAATTTGTGCATGTTGCTTTGGCTTGGATATGACCCAGGCCGAGGTCTCGACCCTAAGCTTCAGGGGATAATAGAACCAATACGACTATGGACTTAGAACACCACCTTCTGTCTTGGGTATTAATACACCATCCAGATATATAAGGACTAGTCGCCTCCATAGAATGATTTCTACTATCCATTTCCCAAACACATACCACCGTTGTACCAAACATTCCGCAAGGCTGATGTGATTTGGGGTTCCAAAGAAGACGATATTTTAGCGGGCATAAGAAGTCTATTCCTGGCCGAAGAAGACATGTACTGCAACGTAATTTTGGGAGAAGAGGTGGAGGATCTCACCATCCAGATGTCAGGAGATGGAGCTGTTATAGAGAATTGGAATGCTACACCGTCCTCGGCTCGTCGAGCACCCGGGTAACTTTGGTAGACTGGCATGATTTTGTTTTTATTATTTTCTAGCATTTAAGGCATTTAGTATTACTATTTGAAATAAATATTTGAGACATCAAGTTACGTCTTCTTTGGCATTTTAAATTCTAAATTTAATTCATTATTTCCCTTCGTATATTTATGATGTTATCTTTGCACATTTTCAGCATAATTATTTCCTATCCTAGTGAATCTACAAATGGGACATGTAATGAGACAACACAATACAATGAGAGCAATTTAGAAGAATAGAAGAATGATGTAATACCCAAGGAAATTGTCAGGGAAGTAGAGGATGTTTTGAACAAACCCAACTAAATTTAGAGAAAATTGAATCGGTTAATTTGTGAGATTCCAAAATAGTCAAAGAGGCCCACATTAGTGTCAACCTATCACCATATGACAAAGAAGAGTTAAAGAATATGAGGACATCATTACCTGGTTCTATGATGATATGACAGGGTTGCGCATATCCATAGCAGCCCATAAGCTACCTACCAGCCCAATGTGTCCATTAGTAAAGCAGAAAATCAGGAAATTCAAGCAGATATGAGTTTGAAAATAAAAGAGTAGGTTACCTAATAGATCAACGCCAAGGTTCTTCGACCGGTTGAGTATCCGAATTGGTTAGCCAACATTGTATCCATACTAAAGAAAGATGGAAAGGTCAAGGTATGCGTTGACTATAGCGATCTGAACAGAACAAGTCCCAAGGATGATTTCCCGCTGCCAAACGTACATATCTAATCGATAATTGTTCCAAGAATGAACTCTAATCCTTTGTCGATTGTTTCGCATGATATCACTTGATCTGGATGGATGAAGAAGACACAAAGAAAACAACCTTCATCACTCTTTGGGGTGTGTTATAAAATGATGTTGTTTGGTTTAAAGAAAGCCAGAGCTACTTACATGAGGACCATGACTACCCTCTTTCATGATATGATGAGATCGATGTTTATGTGGATGATATCATCATTAAA
This sequence comes from Nicotiana obtusifolia, assembly GCA_002018475.1. NCBI lineage: Eukaryota > Viridiplantae > Streptophyta > Magnoliopsida > Solanales > Solanaceae > Nicotiana > Nicotiana obtusifolia. The sequence continues at coordinate 3,195 of MCJB01001552.1, read as the reverse complement.
TCCAAAAAGAGCTTAGATCAAATAACATATTTGATAAGGTTTTTCGGCCGCTTGTGGAAGTACAACTTGAGGCTGAACCCTGCATAATGTGCCTTCGGGGTCCCTGCTGGGAAGCTACTAGGTTTCAATGTCAGCCACCGAGGGATCGGGCTACACCCATCAAAGATCAAAGCCATCCAAGATCTGCCACCGCCTAAGAACAAGAAGGATGTGATGAGCTTCTTGGGCTGTCTCAACTACATCAGTCGTTTCATAGCACAATCAACAGTAATTAGTGAATCAATCTTCAAGATGTTGAGAAAAGATGCTGCAACAAGTTGGACCGAGGAATTTCAAAAGGCCTTCGACAAAATCACGTCCAAACCCCCTGTGTTGGTCCCATTGGAGCTTGTGAGACATCTACTACTATACATGTCGCTGTTGGATGGAGCATTTGGATATGTCTTAGGACGAGACCAAAAGGGAAGAGCAAGCCATAGACTACCTGAGTAAGGAGTTCACACCCTATGAAGCTCGGTATCGCACCTATTGTGCCTTGATGTAATTAGCCCAAAAACCGAGGCACTATTTCTGCACATACATTACATACCTCATATCAAGAATGGACCCTTTGAAGTACATTTTTTCAGAAACTTATGCCCACAGGCAAGTTGGCAAAGTGGTAAATATTGCTAAGTGAGTTCGACATTGTTTATGTGACTCAAAAGGCAGTTAAGGGGCAAGCATTGGCCTATCATCTGGCAGAAAATCCCGTGGGTGGAAAATACTAACCACTAAAGATGTATTTTCTCGATGAGGAGATATCATTCATAGGGGAGGACATCCTCGTAGCATGTGATGGGTGGAGAATGTTTTTTGATGGAGCCTCCAATGTCGAAATGTTATGCATCGGAGCTGGCCTGGTATTAGAAATCAGTAAACACTCTCCGGTATCTGCCAAGCTCAAATTCCCATGCACTAACAATGTGGCAGAATGTGAGGCTTGCGTTCTGGGACTTAGATTGGCTATTGACATGAACATCCATGTAATATTAGTAACCGGAGATTCAGACTTGTTGATACAATAGGTACTCGAGAATGGGCCACCAAGAATACCAAGATATTGGTGTTGACGGCCAATTTTGACCCTCTCTTTTAAATTTTAAAGTATTTTTCTAATAATGAATATCTATTTTTATAAATCAATTAAGTATTAGATTCAAAATTAATCACATAGTACTAATATTGTGTAACTACAAATGTATTTACTATTATCAAATAACTTTTGTATATACATTACATAGATTTTATAACTTGGCAAAATTACCCCTCAATTTCTAATGAATTAGGTTGCTATATTAATATTTTGAAATTAGTGCTATAATTTAAAATATGTGTCATTTATAGATAATTTATTAAAATAATTAGTAACATATAGTAATTATAATTTCACCATATTTTATAGAAATGGTTGAGTTTATTTAAATTGATTTTAAAAGCGTTAAAGACAAAAAGGCTACCATTGCAATTCTCAACCAAGTACAAAATGGCTATTTATTAAATTATTTTAGCCCAAATGTACAGCCCAATCCGAAAATACCTTGCCCAAGTCCACCCCCTCTCTTCTAGCTTGGCAATCCAAGTAACTCTATTCGCACTAATCAGTGTTTGCCATGTCACCCCCTTTACCACTCACAAAACAAACACACGCACATCTGAACCGTCGATCCATCTGATCAACGGCTCCCATTTAATCTCTTATTTTTTTTTATAAAAAAAAGTCGTGCAAAGACCCCACCTCCACCGTTCAAACCTCTTAATCCAATGGCCCTTAAAATTCTCTCTATAAAATCCTAAATGCCCGAAATTCTAGGGTCGTTGACCACCAAACGGCCCGTATTTTATCTCTCAACATTAACCTAGAGACGAACCCCTATTCCCCCAAACTCTAATTCATTTTCACATCACTCAGCCACCTCACCTTCCCCTTTCCTCTTCTTCTCTCTTCTCACTCGAGCTTGCAGACCCATCAATCACATGAGCCTTGCACAAATTGGTGCAAGGCCACAAACCTATCAAGAAAATCATCCTGTCTTCCTTATCCGCGATACTCGCTTGACATTTCCTTTTTCAATCACAAATTAGAACCAACTAAATTCTGAAACCCTAACCTCAGAGGTGAAACTTCAAATTGCTACCGACCTTTCAAATCCATGGCGTGCATGGTTGTTCTTCTTGTTCCTACACTGTTGGTCCCACCGTTCTTTCCATTTTTGCCTTTCGATTTCAAAATCCTAATTGAAGAAACCAGACCCAAAATGTGAAACTTCAAATTCGCTTGATCTCTTCGTTCGTTCTTTCAAATCAAAGCAAGCAGGACATGTTAGTTGGCTACATGATCAATATTCGACACCCAGAGGTCAGATGCAATGACCTCTGGGTATTAGGGTTCTGACCGTTGGTTTCTTGTGCCTCAACGTTAAGCCTCTCATATCTCTCCACTCAGGTAAATTGAAACACCGATTTTCCCTCTGTTCTCTTTGATTTTACTCGACTATGCTCACATCATCAACACATCGTTCCTCTCCACTATCCTGGTTTGAATACTAAAATTCTAGAGGCATTGAATGCCACTATAAAAGGAGGCTTCAATGCTCTCACCTAACACAAATATACACCAAGAAAACCTGACATTGAACACACTAAGCACAAAAACACTAAGCACGTTAGGGTTTTTGGTCTTAGCTTTTCTTACTGTCTTTCTCTCTTTTGTCGAGTTCTTTGCTAGTTCAAGCTTAAAGGTTCCTGGGATCTTTGAGCAACAAAGGGATTCGTTTGGTCTGTTACCCTTAAGAAGGTCAGCACCTTTCTCTCCCTTTTTCTTTTGTTCATCTCTCTGAATGATTTAGATATGTCGATGTTAAGATTTGTAGATTATAATTATGTTGTATGTGTTTGACATGTTTGATACTTATGTTTTGCTAGTGTAACAATCTTTTATGATTAGCCTTTTCTGCTATGATTCCTTAAGTGATAATAGATTAAGTCATGAATGGTAATTATTGATCTTTGTTTTGAGTTTTCCTACAGTCTCCATCTCCGAATTCTTACATGTCCATGTCCAATAAAAACGTCGTAGTTCTCAGTGACTTATAGTAGACTCAACTCTGTTTATTGTACTTCTGTAATTTTTATGAGTTTTTGAATATGTTTACT
>MCJB01001551.1:12426-27326 GCA_002018475.1 Nicotiana obtusifolia | reverse complement strand
TATATATATATATATATATATATATATATATATATATAATTTTTGGTTTTTTTCTTTTTAATTTTAAAAACTAGAGGAATTAATAATTAATCCTAAATCTTAAATTAAGTTAAATAACTATTTATAAATTTACAATAACATTTGATTCTAAGAATTAAAGATTGAAATTAAGAAAAGTGTAAAATGTGCTATTTTTATGAGTTTTCCAATTTTATAAAACAATTAATTGTTAATTCAATCCTATGAATGTAAAAACAAATCTTAAGCGAGGTGCATGATATTTTTGTATTTTCATGATTTAATTACTTAAAAATTAAACACGCAAGAAGAATGTAAGTAGTAAAATTCCTAATAATGGCTAATTAATTAATTAAAAACTCTTTTATTGATTTTATAAGAGTATTTCGGTACGGCAAAAATCACGTGCTCACAAATACTTAAATACTTTAATACCAAATAGCCTTCTACCATACATGTTTGTTGTCAAATTTATTATTTCTTACGTATGTTAGTATCACAGTATATATAATAAACTAAGTTAAATTGATCTTCCATTGTATATAGGTTAATTTTGAAGAAAAATATGCATATCATGCTACTGAAAAGCTTAGATACGCCGAATAGCTTATGTAATAGCACACAAATAGTATATAGAACTTTTGACAATAACGTCATACATGCAAATATTATGATAACAGTCAATGTGCTTCTAAGTATATTCTTATCCCTGAATTCAACTTTCGTCTTCCGAAACTAAGGAATATCCTTTTAAATTTGTGTGAAAATAATTTTTAGTATGTTTATGTTTTGCAAGTATAATAAATAAAGCACAAGGACAAATATCATAAATATTGGACTATATTTATCGCAATATGTTTTCTTGCCCGAACAACTGTATGTTGCCCTTTCAAGAGAGATATCAAGACCGACATCAAGAGTTCTGATTAAGGCAGAGCAACCAAAACATTAGGAGGAAACATACACCAAAAAAAAAAAAAAATTCCATAAAGAAGTGTTCGTTAAGATACCATCACATTAAATACTTTTAAACTATAATACATAATTATCTAACTAACATGATAAAATTGATCATTTGTGTAAGTTTTGATGATGTTCTTTTATTTTAAATTAATGTATTATGCTAATGTAATAATATTTTTTGGCATTTAGATGATTGTTGTATTATTAAACATAAAATTTCTCTCATTATTAAATTTTATTGTTCCTTCATATAAATAAATATTTAAATTATCACGTGCCATTGTTAACGTGCAACGCCGTTCATATATATATATATATATATATATATATATATATATATATATACACACACACACACATAATCATGAATATAATGTTGCTTGACCAAAATAGCCCTAAAATTCATAAATTTAAAGGTTAGTTTGGTAAAATATAATAGAAATAGAGTTCTAAGTAAGTACTAACTCTGGATTTTGGTGCCTAATATCAGCTACTACTTATTTACTTGGATTAAAAAACCACACTAACAAAATTCATTTCTAACTATATGAAATTTAAATAATCAAATCAAATAACCCAAAATTTACCATATTTTGTCCTGAAAAATATTACCTCAGACTTTTCCCAAAATATTAAGACCTTCCTTATAATTAACTTCAATATCAATAATTCTCGAAACTTCTCTTCATAGAGGTTCTAGGCTAAAAATCCTACTCTCTAGCCACCATATTGTTATTACTATGTTGCCTCACGATGAGAAAGTATCTATTAACAATGTCAATGGAACGTTTCCAATAATAGACGCGTCATAGTGAATGGTATTGATAATTTTTTTATCCTGGATTAAAAATATTAACTTATTCTATCTGCAACACTAATAGTTCCTCAAGCATGGAGAAAAATAATAGAAGGATGAGCTATGATTTAAAGTTTGAAGATTATATTCGATATTGGCTTAAATATCCTCAGTATATGAGCTAATTTTGCTTCTTGTGGAAGTTAGTCATTGCGATCGTGATTTTTTGTTATACTCCGCACTACTGCGTTTTGAAGAAGAAGATCACTATACAAATGATGAACATAACCGTAATAAGTATATTGTGCTCGAGGAAGATGTCAAGGTATTTCTCTAACAAACTCCATTAAAGAAAAGGAAATGTCAAAGCTCCCTTAATTTCCTAGGCCTATGTTTGAGTAGATTATTGAGTTATGTAATAATATATTCTTCTTTAAAACTATCTTTCTTTATTTATTTGATTCTGAGGTCGATGCAAAATTATCATGTTATACAACGTTATTGTTCAAGTTGGATTAGTACGTACCACGACAAATTCTTAAATATTAGGTGAGTATGGATCCTTATAGAATTTCCTATCTATTGCGATATTCTTTAAAGATTTTGTTATAATCTCACTTAAACTCCACGATAGGGTTAAATTATTGAAACTAATATTAATTGAAAGGATAAGAAAATTTATGTGTCAAAATAATCTAAAAGAGTAAAAGCAATTTCGTTGTTGGATTTAAAGTCATACGTATTAGTCCATTCAAAACTTTAAAAATTAATTGTAAGATCCAAAAGTTAAAAGAACTAATTTTAATTAAAATTATATCAATTTTCAAATGCACTCACGAAGGATTTAAAATTCGATAATATTTCATTTTGGAATTTCGTGCTACATGAATTTTAAAACGTGATGTGTTGAACAATAAAAATATCATTAAACTATTGATCAAGTTTTATACTCTAATTCACATTAATCAACATGTATTTTTTAGTTATTTTAGTAAAATAAAATAGAAATAAACTTCTAATTATGTACAATCTGGAGTTTTTTAGTGCCTAACCAAAGATAAGCTATTATCTCTTTGATTAGAAAAGCACATTAAAAAATTTAAATTTATCATCTGTTAAAGCATATTAAATCTCATGCACATCTATTGTTTTAAAAGAAAACAATTACAGAAGTACAGGCAGGTACTTTCCCACTCAATTTAGCATATATTCTTTTTTCTTATCTAAATTAGTGTTTTTTTTGCATAGAATTTGAAACATATTTTCTGTTTGCCCCAAAAATTGGAAACAAATCAATTGAATTTTGAACGTGGGAAATGATAGGTAAGTGACAAATTCGATTGAAAACAAGTATATGATAAGAGATAAAAAATATTACAATTGTGAATCTAGATAGTCAATATATTGCCTTTTGTTTCTTTGCCTTTTGTTGCCAGAGAAAAAACCCCTCTACCCAATGCATCACTACACATATATATAGGAAAAAATCTACCCCCCCCCCAGGTTGCCCACGTGGTGTCCCTTACAATCATTATAGTGTCCTTGCGTAGTGGGTGAAACCCACACACGTTTGGTAAAAGTCTTGTAGAGTCAGTGGAAATACTGCAGGTTAGGTGAGGGGTCTGCACGCAAGGTACAGTTAGAGCAGTGCCATTGACTTTTGAACATGAGTCGGCACAACGGACATACCGAGCATCACGAAGGTTCGAAACGACCCTTCGATCACCATATCGGATCTGGCCTCGACTTCAGTTCCGAGCTCGATATCGGATATCGGCCTGAGCATTGATCGTATGGTTCCGATATCGACATCGGATACCGGTTCGAGCGTCGATCCTCCATTCCTCATCGACACTGGATGTCGGTGCAGGCATCGACCATGCGGTTCCGACCCCGATCTGTTCCTTTACAAAAAAGCCGATTTTGCCACACACATTTTCATCTATTAACAGTTTATTAAGAAGATCTATGTTAAAAACTAATTTAAAAGTCATATCCATGTTTATTATCATAAACTTAAAAATTATTTTTGATGAATTAACCGACAAATTTAAAACTCAATTATTAGAGTTTTTAAAAGCTTGAAAACTCATAAATGAGTTTTATGATTTATTGAATTCTTTTGATAAATTAATAATTGGTGTTTGTTGTGATACTATTTTAAAGTTGTGGTTAAAATTTGAAGCTCTTTGGTGAAGACTTGAGCTATTTGGTAATAATTTTTTGCGAGTTAACGTATGTAGAAAATAAAATTCAATTTTTATATACAATATTATAAATATTATTGCAAAAAATAAAAAGATTATGCGGCTATAAACTTAAAATCATGATCGCATAGGTGCGATGTAATATGTTGGACTGTTATTTTATACAAATTTTTCTTTATGAACACTCTTATTCCTGATTACATATAAAGAACTAAAATTCTATTAGGTTAAAATAGAATATTTATCTATAATAGAATTTTAACAATACGAAAAAAACCTCCTTAGATAAGATTATCTTACCAATTTTCTCATCAATTTCGATTTCCGTATTCCGGGAATTTAAATTTAGTTCGTTCTTTTGACATTTGACTTTTCTAAATTCGAGATTGTCTTATGCGGCTATGTAATACACATGGAGCATCTTAATTGTTTTAGTTAGCTTTCCGTAGTGTGAACTTGATGCACTAGCTTTTGGCATTTTGAATTTTTTCACCATGTTAGTCATGCTCTATCTTATTGTCTGGCTTTCTCCAAAAGTTTAAAGATAGAATTCAGATGTTGTAACTCATCTAGAGTTCTCTTGAAAAACTTAAATAGTGAGTATATTTGTGTGGCACTTGAGACATAAAAAGAGACTGTTTATGTTGTCGTTGACAGGTTGTGTAACTACTGAGGTTTTGTGAAGCTTTAATAATGGCCAGGGTAGATATACTATGTTATTTTTTGATCTAATAATTATAAAAGTATGAATGATAACGTGTTCAGTCTAAAGCTAACATACATTATTTATATGTGCGTTATATATTTTTTTTTATATATTCAAATATTTAAAGCTTCTTTTTATTCCTATAGTAAAAATCATGAATGCTTAGTTCTTATAGTTCAACCCGTAAAATCTTCTCACATGCCCACATGAGTCTTTCTTACCCGCTTTGTTCATATAAACATTAAAATCTAACTGTGATAATAAAACATACATGATATGAATTAGCTAAAAAAGTGACACTTTTAATATTTTCGTAAGACAAAAGTTGCATAAACATTGTTCACCATTAGTCGTGTCATTGTATTGATACTTACTTTTTCTTTACTTTTCATCTTTCTCTTCTTAATTAGGATGTTACGTGCGTCTGTCCTGTAAGTAGCAGTTAATCTCCAGCAACGAATATTCTATTGCTGATCTCAACATTTTTGAGTTACTCTTTAAGGTAACTCAAAAATTAATTACAAGTAAGCTTTTTAACAAGCATCAACAGGTCACACGCAAAAGATAGTAAATGACCTATACTATAGGTACACTACGAATATAAAAATATTTTTGTCATTAATTTATATGGTTAGGTAGACACACATTGAATACGTTCGTAAATCTTAACTTAATTAACCAAGTTCCAAGGCCAAATTAAAGGACATTGTTTTGATGCCTTACAGGGAAACAATAGATATATGGCGCTACCATTTAGTAACCATTATAGGTAAAAAGCCAAGAGATATGCTAACCAAGGAAAGGTTAACACTTACGTCCACCCAATATCAGAGGTGGATATAAAGTATTGATACCTGGTCCAACTGAACTTAGTATTTTTGGCGCAGAACATAAATTTATGTGTAAAAATACATTTAATATTGCAATATATAGCACTATGAACCTATAACTTAAAAAATACAATCAATTCAATTCTAAAAACTTTACAGATTGAACCTATAAAACTTAAATCCTAAATCCGCCTCTACCTAATATTTACATCAAATCAAAAAATATAATCTTAATAGTTAAAAATTAAACTGAAAATACATCTCAATTTTTCTCGCGTTTCTACCCTCAGCCCTCCTATCTTCAACTAAATGCATCCAAGGAATAAGACCTCTTACTCGAAAAGTGTGGACTGACTTTGAAAGCCAAGTGACACTACTATATAACAGGTAGAGACGCGGCTAGATAGCTATTAGCTAGCAATCCAATAATTAAATTACTTTAAGTTGCAATCAAGTAGTGATAGATTTTGACTTAATATAATTGATGCAAATGTTAGTTGGGGAATGGCGGTCAAACAAAGGTATCATGGTTAAATTTTCTTTCATTTTGCGATTGATTTTAAAAGAATATTCATGTATACCATCATTTAAATGTCACTTGCTAACCCTGAAAATCATGTAATTTTGCTCTCAAAATAAAAAATTAGCCCAAGAGTCGGGCCCTCGATCATGGCGGTCCATTAATGAAAGTAGATGGTGTACCACCATCGGTACAGTGGGTTTATTATGATAATCCTCCACGCTTAACAAGATACTATTTTAGTTTCGAATACTAAAATAAAGAATCTCTGGGTAAAAAAAGTTTTTACCTTCCAATTCCCCTAATGAGCCTATTTTGTGTGAATTCGAATTAAGCTGTTCAGTGAATTTCAAATAAAAAATATATGAACAAAAGAGGTGGTGCAATAAAGTTGGTCTTCTCACTGCTGAGAGTGCAAGCTTACTAGCTAGTGTTTTCTGCGTAAAGATAAGCGAATAGATAAGGACATTGGAAAAAGAAAACAAGATTGGTTTCCTCTCCCTATTTGCTTTTGAGTCTGTCAAATCAAAGCCAGGAAACTTGCCGCACAAATGGAGTTGAGGTAGTAGATAAATTATGACCCGGTTCTGAATACAGCATAGGAGTTGGACGCGTGTGAATTAAGCTAATCCAAAATAGGAAACATATTGCAACTCTGAGCTGTGCATCCAGCCATAAAAGAGAAGGTTTTTAGTCAAGAAAAGGAGATAAGCTATGCTAGCTAGCATGGGGACCTGATTTTGGATCCTTGGCTTTTTCTTTGAGAGAGATAAGTATCAACTTAATTTGGAGTACTTTCTTGGTTTCTCAGATTGGTTAATGAGATGGAGACTGAAAAGCTACCTTTTGTGGCTTAGTGCATGAGCAGAGCAATTGACATTATTTCTAGCGTAGACTTATTGCATACCTCATATCATATGTAGGCTCTTTCTTTAAGGTCATGAATATATTCTTTGTACTCCATTATTACAACCTTTCGGTCTACGGCCGCCTACAACCCATGAGTAAAGTTTTCAGATGTGATGAATATACAATTTAATAATAAAAATTAGTTTATATTTTTTGAAACTATTGTGATGATCCGTCACATCATCATATCACGCAGGTATTGCTTGGCGTATATTTTTGCCATATGGAAAGCTTACACAGGAAAGAGACCAGAACTTGTAGGAAAGTTCTAGAGAAATATAAAGGTTTTCCTAGGAAGTCCCTAGAACCCTATGGATTTGCTAGTAAAGTCCTTGGAAGATTCTAGCTATGTAGAGAATTCTAGAGAAGGATCTTGCTTGTAAATAATAAAGGACTTGTGTAATAATTATTATTTAATCACTAGCCCCTAGGAGACTGGTATATAAAGGGGGCCATTCATTTGTAATTCATCAAGCAAAACAATCAAGTTCTCTCTAATACAAAAGCTTCCTTTGGCAATTTTCCTATATTCTAACATTCCCTTAGCGATCTTAGTGTAGTAAGACTGACTTGACATAACAAAAATGTGAGCAAGTTTTGCAAAATCGCGATCGAGTTGTCAAGTGCCGCACGTGTACTTATTCAAAGACTAAGGACGTGACAAAGTGGTATCAGAGCAAAGGTTATGACTAAAGGAATATTAGAAAGAATACAAGAGATTGCTAGAAGGAAGCTTTTGTAGGGAACCATGGTTGAAATTACTAAGGGCATGGTACTTGCAAAAGGGACCACTGTGAAGGTCGTAAAAGAGAGCAGTATGGCGGTGCATGGGACGCAAGCGAGGTGGGAGACTTACTTTGGAGGATGGACAAGTACTTTGAGGTAGTCAAGGAGGATGACGAAGTTGTTAAGATACGCAATGCCTCAATGTATTTGACCAAGGTTACCGCGTTATGGTGGCGTTGAAAGTGTACTGACATAGAGAAGGAGCTATGCAAGATTGAGACGTAGGAGCAGTTCAAGAAGGAGTTGAAGAAGCAATTCTACCTGATGAATGTAGAACGAGCCTAGGCGGAAGCTAAGGGAGCTCCGATAGATGGCCACAATTTGGGAGTATGTGCGCCAGTTCACTACCTTAATACTGCAAATCATGTCATTGTTCGAGGAAGATTCCCTCTTCTACTTCATGGTAGGGTTGCAAAATTGGCTAAAGCAAGAGTTAAGAAGACATCAAGTAGCCAACATGGACGAGGCCATAGGGGTAGCCGAGTTGCTTGTTGACTTCAAGATGGAGCCTGCCAAGTCCAAAGAAGGCAATGCCGAGAGAGATAGGGGAGATCATGACAAGGACAAGGGAAAGGCATAGCCGAGGTAGACAAGGGCAATAGCAAGGGGACGCCCATAACGGACATGGGTCCAAGAGAAACGGCAAAGGGCGGAAAAACGGTAGCGAGTACGTGCCTAAGGAAGGGTGCTACTTCTGTAAAGGATCACATCGGGCAAGTGAATGCCCAGAGTTGAGGAAGCTTGCAGTAATGATCAGGAACTTTGCTCAGGCACATAACGGTGATACAGGAGAAACCGCCTGCATTGGGGGAAAGCGCTTGGAATCTAAGCCGAAAGTAAAGGGTTCCAAAGCCTACCTTGGCGCCATGCAGATGGAGCATGGTGGTAGCAAGAAAAGTTGGGCGGACATAGTTGAAAAGGATGGCAAGTTACAAAGTGATGGTACGCTATCAGACTTAGACGAAGCACCAAGCATAGGGGACAAGTTTGCTAGTAAAGTTGTAACCATGGAGGGCAGCCAAATAGGGAGTGGGAACATGTACCCGATGCTTGAGAAGCTGCAAGTCTTGGTTGAGTCATGGGGAGATTCAGGCCAAGAGCAAGGAGCATCCGATGGGCGGAGGATCGAGGCCAGCATTGCTAGCCATCCAAAGTACAAATGGGGCAAGAAGAAAGGTGATCAGTACCTTGTGATATGGGAAGGTGAACCGCTCCATAGGGCATCATGGCTAAAGGACAAAGATCTCCGGTGACGCCAAGGCGAGGTCCGCACGTACGTGTCGGTACTTTGTGCCGAGGACGGCACAAAATTAGGTGGGGGAGAGTGTCATGACCCGCCACATCATCATACCAAGTAGGTGCCACTTGGCGTATATTTTTGCCATATGGAAAGCTTACATAGGAAAGAGGCTAGAACTTGTAGGAAAGTTCTAGAGAAATATAGAGGTTTCCCTAGGAAGACCCTAGAACCCTATGGATTTGCTAGGAAAGTCTTTGGAAGAGTCTAGCTATGTAGAGAATTTTAGAGAGGGGTCTTGTAAATAATAAGGGACTTGTGTAATAATTATTATTTAATCACTAGCCCCTAGGAGACTAGTATATAAAGGGGGCCATTCATTTGTAATTCATCAAGCAAAACAATCAAGTTCTCTCTAATACAAAAGCTTCCTTTGACAATTCTCCTGTGTTCTAACATTCCCTTAGCGATCTTTAGTATAGTAAGGCTGACTTGGCATAGCAAGAATGAGAGCAAGTTGCGCAAAATTGTGAGCGAGTTGTCAAGTGCCGCATGTGTACTTAGTCAAAGACTAAGGACGTGACACTACACTCTAAAGCATAAGCATTTATTGACGGCACAAAGAGGAATAGGAGGAAGAGCATCGGAGCACAAAAAAACTGAGAAATAAAGTGACCCACCTATGCAAAAAAAAAAAAAAACACAAACAAAACAGTAGATTTAGAAAAAAAGAAGAAGTTGTTAAGAAAATTAGCTCAAAGTAACAACATAAAACAAAAAAAAACAAGAGATATAGAGAGAAAGAGGGGAGATATTCTTATTTCTTTCATGTATTCAAGTGTCTACAATATCACATCTCATCCTCCATTTATAGTGTTACATAGAGGTACACAAAAGAATACCATAAATATAGCATTAAGTATTTGAGATCATGTAGGAAGATCATGGGGAAGATTATGGAGGTATGAAAGTTACAACCATAAGTATTGGAGTTGTGGGAGTTATGAGATAATGGAGAAGAGTAGTGGATATTATTCATTTAGGAGTTATGGACATCCACCATAATCTAATATTTCATAACACTCCCCCTAGGATGTCCATAGATAATGTGCCTTGTTAAAACCTTACTAGGAAAAAACCCTGTGGGAAAAATCCTAATGAAGGAAAAAGAGTACACGTATCATGTGATACATATTATTTGCTGCCTCATTAACAAAACTTGCAAGAAAAACCCAATGGGATAAAACCTTAGCTAAAGGAAAAAGAGTGCAACGCGTGCTATACTCCCCCTGACAAAAATATCACTTGATATCTCAGAGACGATGAATTACAATCTTGTATAACAACTTCTCAATTGTTGAGGTCGGCAATGCCTTGTGAAGAAGTTTGTCAGATTATCAATTGAATAAATTTGTTGAACATCGATTATGTCTGAAATAGAACTTTGGTGAAATATGCTCTATTTTGTCTTCTTCGATAGTCCTTCTTTCAATTGAGTTATGCATGCAGTATCGTCTTCAATGCAATTGAGATCTTGTTGAATATCATGATATAGCAGTACCCTCACGTGTAAATAGATTATTTGATAAACGAAATTTAAAAAAATGCTTGCATTTGCAAAATCAACAAAATGTTATACTCATGGTATAACATTTTGCAAAACCAACTCATGGCAAAACCACAAAATGGTATTTCAATATCTCCACATAGGAGTAAAACTATATTTTGCAAGCATACTGTTATACTCATGGTTTTAGCAAGATACATTAGTGCACCAATGAACTTGACACAAAAATAAATCATGCACGCCATGATTGCTCTAATCCATATAAGGATTTACTGAAGCTTTATTTAACAAATTTCTTGGGAACCTTAATATGCTTCAGAACAGTTTAAATTCTTCAATAATTTTTATATACGCGTAACAAAGTTTTCAGGTATTGCCAGATTAAAATATGAAATGACTACATCTACCACAAGAGAACATGTCTCCATATAATCAATGACAGGACATTTACGAAAAATCTTGTGTCACCCCAGTGCTTTATACTTTCAGGTGTTAGGACTACCAGTCCAAAACTTCACATTTTCCAAATGAAATCAATCGTGATTGCGTATTGTTTATTAACCAATCATTTATCTGTCCATATTCTATGACAGATTTGAACTCAAGATCCTCGTCAATATTAATAAGAATTGAGCGCTACATTATATTAACAACATCATCGGTGATCATTTTGCATCGGTTCCATCATCACTCAATAAAGACATAAGTTATCGAGATCTCATTATTTTCAGGTACCTGAGCCTCTCTCATGAGGTCTTATAAAATGTTATGTCGTGGTACTCTTATAAAGCACTTGCCTCCTTATTATGACCATCTTGAACATTTGCTCCTCTTCTTCTTCAAGGAGATTTATCTTTGGAACCGATTAGTCTATTACGCTTCATGCGTGCCATAAACTCTGTCCATCATTGACGTTATTCTATTTGGAGCATTAGCAGCTGAAATGACATTTAGCTGGGTCAGCAAATGCGTCTAATAAATATTTTGCAAATGAATTATCACTTGAACTTCAAGTTCACATTATCTTATACGGGGATCTAAATGTATTCATAAAAATTTATTCCACGTATCACTTTTTCAGCTGCCTATTTTCTCCCCTTAATGTTGGGATCACTAACACATTTCCCAACCTTCTTTAAGAACCCATCTTTGTGCATTGTGGTGACATAATTAAATCATATAGCACATCCATATTTCTAGATGAAAATTATTTGGTTCCTGACCTTGAACCAATTGTGATGGGGAGAATTTATCATAACTTGGCTAGATGCGTACAAGTGCTAATGTATATCAAAATAATACATCTCATACTAAATTTCTATTTGGGAGTTTATTCTCATAACCAATGGTTTAGCTATAATTGAAGGCATATAATTTCTGCTAAACCAACTTAAATTTAAACCAGCATTATCATCACAATTTACATTCTGCTGTGCTCTAATAATTTGAGCAAGCAACCTTGCAAAAGCCAAACTGCAAGTTGATAACCAACGCACATGTGACCATACAATAGCTGCATCTATTAAAATCATATAATAGTAAATAGTCC
The DNA here is from genome assembly GCA_002018475.1 of Nicotiana obtusifolia. Lineage (NCBI taxonomy): Eukaryota > Viridiplantae > Streptophyta > Magnoliopsida > Solanales > Solanaceae > Nicotiana > Nicotiana obtusifolia. The sequence goes on along the minus strand of MCJB01001551.1, from coordinate 15,238 downwards.
ACATAGCAGGTGACTAGGCCCATAAATAAATCACCTTTTATTCGTTCCAAAATCAAGGGATTCAATCCCAATCTTAGCTAGTATATCATGAGAATAAGCAGCACAAGAGAATTCTTGAAGAATCTTCTATTTCTTCAATATATGCTAATGTGAATTCTCAATCAATTTTTCGCATCATAATTGAACCGGGATGGTCAACCAGTCATGCAAACTAATATTTGTTTCAATAAACCTCTAGTTTACTTGTGGCATGTGATTCATCATCATGCTTATACTTGTGTAGTACAAATAGAAGGAAAATGGGGTAACCTCTTACATTTACCCCGTATGATTATAGTAATATGAAGATATTCAATCTTCCTTTCATTTATAGTCTCAATACGCCAACCACTTTGGCTAATACATTTGAAACTCAAAAAGTTTCTTTTGAGACTTACTACTATATCAATGTCATGAACAAGTTCATTCATCCGGGTAGTAACATATTAGCTCTTCCGGAGCTCTTGATTGATTTTGTACGACAAGATCTATTATCACACCATTCATATGCTAAATGTCTCTTTCACGGAGAAAATCATATCATAGTAAATTGTCGTGGTCAAAGTCATCATAAGCAAAATCATTTCTTGCTTTAATTTTTCCTTTAATAACTTTTTATAAGACATGAAAAAAAAAAATAGCGTACCACAAGTACGCGACCAATGACATGTTCATGTAACCACATTATAATATTCATTATTTTTTGTTGCTCTCAAACCTCCCTTTGAGGTGAATTGTGGTATTTATTCAAATATACATAAGAATATTATCATGCATAATCTTTATCACATATATATTTTCACATTTACTTTCAGGAATGAGTCTGCATTTACATTACTTATCACAAGTCATGCTTTCAAGGAATGAACTATAATCATGTGAGCGTGACTCGCATTAACAGATCAATTGATACATATTTCCTTCACATTAGAAGGATTATTTTGAAAACTCTTTTTTTTTTTTTTTTTACAATTATCATAATGATGACTATTATTATTTTGATCTTTGCGACGTCCACGTTCATTGGTCAACCACTTGTCTTCATTTAGACTTATTATGCACCGCTATCACATTCACTTCAAGAGTGGAGTAAATCAAGTGGGATAAACTTCATGCTTTTTCATGAAAATACATTATTTTTCTTTAGTCATTATTGTATCATCATTATGGTGCATTGGGACTCAAACCCAATGTCTTGCCCATATAAAGGCATGCTAGGCCATAATGCGTTAGAATGCGAATCCAACATCTTTTCATCAACATAGTGCGCTGGGACTTGAACCCACCATCTTACCCTTAATCTCCGGCATAATAGGCCAAAATTCACTAGGACTCGCAATTGAGCCTTTAAAATATTATGACGTACGATGGTCATAAATTTCTTAAAATTTTGTAATGCTAGTGACATAAGACGTCACAAGACTTATGGAAGGCATCGCCAGTCGACCAATTCATACTACACCTTTGTGGAAGGCTTGTACAGACCTCAAGGAGGCCAAGCACTTTACTTTATATTGCCACAAGAGTCCTCTACCACATCCTTCAATCCAAAAGCTCAAAACTGTTTCCCTGCATAACTCAGAATATTAAATTAGATAGCTCATAAAAAAGAATAAATAACAAATCACTAAGCACCCCGAAAATAAAGGAAAACTTATATTTCCTTCATTTCACATGTAAAAGAAAGCAAGACACCATAGTCCAACTAGAGAAACTTAAGCCAAAATTACAGTCTAAAAACAACCATGTTGCAGGGCCCCACATATAAAATTTGTCATAGAGGAATTTGAATATATATGAAATAATTATAGTGAAGTATATGCATATCTCATGTAAGCACTTCCATCGGTTAGTATTAATAGGAAAAGATTAGTAAATTTGTAGCACATCTAAAAACCATAGATTCTCAAGTTTCACTACTAGTCATAGGTAGTTCCTATTTACATCTAATGACCTATTAATTATAAGCTTTAAAAAAAATACTTCACATGATGTATCAACACAGAAAACTTCATGCATCAACAAGTACACATATTACACATAATTTAATGCAAAGATGAAAAGTTTAGAAATGGTGAAGAATGTATCTGTGCTCTAGAAAGTTTCTCCACTGATGCATTCTTGGGTTTGCTGTGATAGCTTATTTGCGATCAATGTGGTTATTACGGTCTCCACACTCCTCTGAATTTGTAGGAAGATGAGTTGCACATTTGAGCTTTCCTTTTTTCATGTGCTTATCAGAATATGATGGTTGGCTTTCGATTGCAACCTTTTCTTATGTAGAACGAATTTTTAGACCATTATAACTCAATTGATTAGAGACTCGTGTTGATAATATGTTAAGAAAATTAGCTCAAAGTAACAACATAAAACAATGAAAAACAAGAGATATAGAGAGAAAGAGAGGAGATATATGGAATTTATAAATACATTCATGTGAATATATGGAATACAAATTAAACAGCTGTAATCCCTAATTTTTTAGGCGGATTACGTTACTGTATTCATAAATATAGTCGCACGAATAAATGGAATACAACACAGTAGCAATAAAGTTTTGTAGAATTGATTTTGTTGAGTTAAATTAGGAGTGATACACACTAATTTATCCTCTTTCTGTTATTAAACAGCTGGATTCTGCTATTTTTTAGGCGAATTCCACTATTGTATTCATGAATTCATTAGCGCAAATACAGCGAATACAGTCTGTCACACCCTTTTTACCTCATATATATATATATATATATATATATATATATATATATATATATAT
>MCJB01001551.1:840-12210 GCA_002018475.1 Nicotiana obtusifolia | reverse complement strand
ATATATATATATATATATATATATATATATATATATATATATATAGTTCGTTGTGGGTCAAAAAGAGTTTTTCCATGTACAGTGACAATTTGAAATAGGGATTATTTTATTGTTCAGAGTTGCCACTTGGAATTGATTTTTGGGTGTTCCAAGTCACCTTTTATTTGAATCCCTAGTTAAAGGAAGGTTGACTCTATTTATCATTGGTCTACAAAAACAGGATACTGGGTAAGAAATTCTGTTGACCGGGAGAAGGTGTGAGACACTCCCTGAATCCCCTAGTTCTAGCACGGTCGCTTTATTGACTACAACTTGGCTTGAATTAATTTTGAACAAATTATGCTTTATTTGATTTTCATGTTTTACCTATCTGCTTTTATTCCTTGATTATTAGAATTATTTAAAGAATGATTTGGATGATATTACGTTGTCATAACCACGCTACGCAAGCGAGTGCGTGATCGAAAATAAAATTAATTAACTTATCATAACCGCGCCTCGCAAGTGAATCCGAAATCATGATAATCAATTATTTGTATTACTTTTGAGAAGTTACTACATTTGTGCTTGAGAAAATTAATTATGAAATTTATTAATTGTCACTATCGCGCTACGCAAGCGAATCCGCGATTATGGAAATTAATTAAATTAAGAATTATTTAAAGCTATTGGATATGGTATGATATTATTGAGTTAATTTATTGAATGTTTAAACATCAAGCTACGCAAGAGAATCCGTGAACGAAAAAGTTAAAGCGCACCTACTAGTTGCCTAACGTTTAAATTAATTATTGAGGTAATTAAGCTACATAAATTATTAAAAAAAAAATGATAAATTAAAGATTATTTGAAAAGCTTGTAACTGGAAACTTGGACCAGCCTTGTTTATTGGATTTAGAATGACATTGGACCATTTTCTTTGTTACTGACGCGGCTGGACCAATTTTATTATTTTAGCATTGAGCTGCCCTATTATTAAAGACAAATGGGTCTGCTAGCATGCTTATCCTGATAATGGGCCTGGCTGGATTTGAATTCACTTTGGCCCATACATATTAAAGCCTATCTACAACTACAAATTAACTAATGACCCATTTGTGTTTCTTTTTTCTTTTTCTTTTTAATTTAATAATAAATATAATAGTAAACTAGTGAAAACTTTTAAATACTTATCCCTGTTGAAACTGAACGAAAGAATAAACAACTCATGCCAACTCGTTTCACTAGAGGCCTTAAGCAACGAAAATTAAACTGGAAAGTAACTCCACTATTGTTGAGAACTAAAACTTTAATATTAACATACACTCATCCAAAAATATATCTACAAGTTAACACCATAAAAATTCAGCAAGATACAGAAACCTTTTCAACTGATTTTAACAATAATCGAAATTAGAAGTGATAAAGATGTAAACTTTGAACACTAATGCATGTGAGAATCGTGCTCATACAACCGTTCACAGCAATAAGCTAAACTAAGTACATTTTTCTAACTTCAAGTGTCCTGTTTGAGTACATCGTAATGCACATACATGATACCAAATTACAGATTCCTACTTGGGCATAAACATAATCTTAATGTAGTAAATATTCAAGAAATAGCTTAGAAACTTCATGCTTTCATTCATATTTAAACAACTTACATTATCGGTTGAGTAGAATACCTAGTTTGCAGAGAATTCAAAGCAACGACAAAAGATTTGTGCATTCACAACAACCAGCAGTCACAAAATAGAGCAGCAACAACAGAGAGAACGAAGCAATGAAACCCGAGAATATACCTAGAATTACCAACGAACTAACCCAGAAAATTCAGCAACTTTCAACAACGAGAGAACTAGTAAACTGACTTAAGAACCTTTCTTTTGGACAGTTTTTGCTCTCAGAATGCTCACTCAAAAGCTCTCAAATTTCAGCTTACTTTTCTTGATGTTCAACTGATCTTTTTCTCTCTTCTAAGTTGTGTGTTTACTTAGAGTGTAAAGATTGTGTAGAATGTGCCAAAAAGTTTGGAAAGAGCATCCCTTAATTAGACAAAGAAAGCCACTTTTTGGACAGATTTTGGTTCACCAAAAATCTATCCAAAAAGGACTGACTTTGTGTGCTACACACTGTTCACGGACTGTCCAAAAGGTGAAAGGACAGCCACATGCTATGGCAGAAATATGCAGAAAAAAATATATTTTCAGCTACTCTACTAGTAAAAGGCAACCTATTATACACTCTATTTCATGATTACACCCATCTACCCTTCAGATTTTGTCAACATCAGTACCAAATCACTTAAAAATAAATAACTAGAACCCAACTAACTGATCGAACTATTAACCAACAAGGAGAACCAGAACTTCAAGTTTGAAACCAAATAAGAAACATGTATTAAGCCATAGAATACTTGAAACTAATATGCTTAAACCAAAACGAATATCAGAAATACTAACCTAGAATAGAACTTAATGACATAAAACAAAGAAAAAATACATCAACAGTGATACAAACTTACATAACCAATTAAGTTAAAGAACAAATAATCAGAAATTAGATTGAGAGCTAACTAAAACGATCACTAAACAGAATTATAACAAAACTACAAACAAACGATATGGAAATAGAAAATCAAAAACTCGGAGGAAAGGATTAGGATTTGAGTTTATACCAAACTTCGGGACATTCGACGCTGAATTGAGCAACGAGATGATGCCAGGGATGCCAAGCGGTGGCTGTTCGACCCCGATTCACAAGTTTCCTTTTAGGAGACGCCAAAACAAGTAAGTTTTGGCATCATACTAGAAGGAAACATGGGTTGTTGGGTCGAGTATGCTAAAAAATAGGGGGTCTGTGGAACAGGTGGTGGTTGCCGGCAGTGGGAGTGGCGGCAGCCTCGTTGGGAAAGTGGTTGTCAAATTTTTGGCTTGAGACCAATGTTAAACAATAGTCCTCGTCGAGCTCTATCCATGTATCTAGGTGTTGGGCGGAAAATATGGCTTAAATCTCACGAATTTTAACAAATAAAGTGACGAGTAGGCGTTCCATAAATCTAATATTCATGGATTTTGAGGTTTTTTTTAAAGATTTGGTTTGGAGATATGAAAAGAGGAGGTTGTGGAGATTATATGGTGAAATTTTGGGGGCGATAGGAGGTGGCTGGCTTGTAATGACCCGACCGGTTATTTTGAACTCTAGCACATCGTTCGATGGTTTGAGGCCTCGAGTAGCTCCACTTCATGTATTACGACTTGTACGTGTGGTCGAAATTGAATTTCTTGGAAGTTCAGAGTTGATTCGAAAGAAAAATTCTAATTTCTAAAGCTTTAAGTTGGAAGAATTGACTAAGGTTTGACTTTTGAGCAAACGACCTCGGAATTGGGATTTGAAGGTTCCAATAGGTTCGTATGATGATTTCGAACTTGGGTGTATATTCGGTTTGAGTATCGGGTGGCCCGAAAGTTTTTCGACGCTTATTATGGAAGGTTGACATTCTGAAGATTTAAGAATTTCCTAAGTTTGTTTTGAAGTAGGATTTGGTGTTATAGATGTGCGTTTGAATTTCCAAGCCTTAAAATAGGTTTGTATTGTGAGTTGTGACTTATACGTAATGTTTGGCGTCATTCTAGAATGTTTTGATATGATTCGGACGCGTTTGTCGAAGTATGATAAAGAAGGATTTTTATCATCGATTCGTAGTTTGGATGTTTTTTACTGTGATTTGAGGCCTCGAGCAAGTTTGCATCATGTTTTGGGAATGGTGGTATGATTGGATGGGGGCCCGGGGTCTCGAATGAGTTTCGGATGGGATTCAGATTGATTTGAGCCTTGTTGGAGGTACTGGAATTTCTGTTACTGGTGCGATTGCTTCAGTGAAAGTTTGGTCGCAGAAGCGGAGGTAAGCAGTGCACCTGCGTGTGCGCTGAAGCGAGGCTAGTGTCGCAGGTGTGGGCAAATGCGCAGATGCGCGAGAAGTGTCACACCTGCGATTTTGCAGGAACGGAAAATTTTGCTGCAGGTGCGATGGGCTGCTGACAGTGGACTTCTGCAGGAGCGAGATTTTTCTCGCAGAAGCGGGCTTGTAGGCGCGCAAATGCGTCCGCAGGTGCGAAAGTCGATGGGCAGTAGGGTATTTTTAATCCGGGACCTAGCCTATTTCTCTCACATTTTCATTTTGTTGGGCGATATTTGGAGCTCTTGGAGGACAGATTTTCATCATCTATGTCAAGGTAAGTAATTTCCCACTTGTTGTAAGTTAATTTCATGGTTTCTATATGGATTTAAACATGAAAATTTATGAAAATTTAGAATTTTGGTAGAAAACCTAATAATTGGTATGTTTGAATTTTGACTATGAAATTGGACATGGAATTGGGAATAATTTATATATTTGAGTTTGTAGTGTTATGGGTAAAGTTTATCTTCGAAATTTTTTGAAATCCGGGTACGTGGCCCGATGTTTGACTTTATTGACTTTCCGAGCACAGTTGGGAATCATTATAAATTATTATATTTTAAGCATTGGAGTAAATTTTGATTGATTTACATGTTGTTTGACTAGTTTCGGGGCATTTGGCTTTGAGTTGAGGGGTTAGAGAGCCGTTGGAGCCGGTTATGGAACTTCAGAGCGAGGTAAGTCTCCTGTCTAACTTTGTGAGGGAGAAACTACCCCCTAGGTGATGTAATTGTTATGTGCTAATAGCTGTGGGTGATACGTATGCACGAAGTGACGAGAGTCCGTACGTAGCTAAAGCATGTTTATGTCTGGGTAGACTTAGGACTTTACCATGTAATACTTGAAATATTTGAATTCATTTTGCTGGCTTAATTAATTAAAAATATAATTGAACTAGATTTAGAAATACATGCATATATGTTAGGCCGAGCCTCATTACCTTGAGTTGCTGGCAAGTAATTTGAGAAACGGTAAAGGTTATACTCACCTTGTGTTCATATACTGTATCATAAGCTCGTGTCTCGTAATTCGATAATTCCTTTCCTTTCTTGTGGAGCGTGCCAAACGCCTCGGTAGGATTATGTACCACACTCTCATGGGAGCGGGCCGTTCGCCTTGGCAGTATAATAGATGCATCTATGGTTCGTGCCGCTCGACCCTCGACCTTCGACAATGTACATGTTATGATGGGATCGGATCGATCGCCTCGGCAGTATCATACCTTTCTGAATCTGGCTGTACGGACTCGGCATAATCGTGCATTATATCACTAACAGTCTGAATATTCACAAGGTTCTTCCTTCTACTGATGCTTTGCATCTTATATGGTGCTTTCGTATCCGTTTGATATTGAGACTTGATATTTTTGAGTTGTTGAGATAGAATACGAGATTGAGAAATTGATATCGTTAGAAAGAAATTGAAGAAGATTGTGTTAGTTACAGTTTTACCTCACTACTACTATTGTGCTTCTTACCTGTTTATGATTTATCATGTTGATTTATTAGACCACTATTAAGTGTTGATGTTGACCCCTCGTCACTACTTCTCCGGAGTTAGGCTAGATACTTACTGGGTACGTGTTGATTTACGTACTCATGCTGCACTTCTGCACTAAATGTGCAGGATCTTACAGGTTCATTTGGTGATCATCTTGGTGCGTAAGCGCAGCAGTCGAGGAGACTTTATGTGAGCTGCATTCCAGGCTACGCATCGCAATCCACAGAGTCTCCATCGTACTATTTATTTTATCCTTTCTCATTTACATTCTGGACAGATGTATTGTTATTATTGTACTCCTTAGTAAATGGTCATGCACTTGTGATACCGGATTTTGGGGGTGTTCTAGAATTTATTATGGATTATTTTACACTAATTCACTTTCACTTATTATTTTAACGAAACTGTACGTAACTACAATTTTTTTAATGGACTAGCCTTGTTATCCAAGAAAGACTTATGATTTTGATAATGATAAAATGAATAATTAAGTGTTGGGTGGCCTAACGGTGATGTTGGGCGCTATCACGTCCTTTAGTGGATTTTGAGTCGTGACTCAGCTGGTGGTGGCAATATCCGGACGGCGGAGCCACCGTAGGGGTGGTGGAGAGAGAGGAGAGCAAAGAGAGAGTTAAGAGAGGGAAAAAAAAAGAATGGGGGAAAATGGGGGCATAATTCAGCCTCTTTAGGTCTTAAATGCCTATTGGATGAGGGAGAAATAAAGGGCTGGGATTTGATCTTGCCTCATTTATCAAAATGACATCGTTTTGGGCGTCTCTCAGACCACATGGTCTGGACTGGTACTGGGCCACCGAGTTAGGTCCAGATTGGGCCAATTTAGTCTTTAAAAAGGCAAGCCTAATCCTTTACCTCCTTATCAACTGTTTAATATAATCTAATTCTAAAATCCACAAATATACACAATATACATTAACAAAAGAAAAATATAAAGTAGAAAGGAAAGAGCAAAAATTAGGCACTTACAGATGTCCCTCTTTGCTCGAGAGCATGAAGAGTTTTCGTGCAAAGATAGTGAATGTCATAATTAATTTTGCTCACAAATCAACAACAATGAAAGCATTTCTTGAAAAAGGTGACTGAACCCTGCTTCCGAGGTTGCCTAGATATCCTTGGCTATAAAGGAATCAGGTCAGTGTAGTTCTAGAAAAATTTGGTAGCTGGGACTACCGAACATTGGAGTTAAGACTGCTACTGTTGCTGTTGTTGCTGTTATTGTTACCATTTTATTTACTTGCTGCTTACATAAAAAAGAAAAAGAGAAGAGAACTATATATGTTTGCAAACTAGACTTACAAAATTTCTATCTATCTATATTTTGAAGTCAAATCTTGATTCTTGACTTGCTCGATTGTGTTGACATTAGATTGTATCTTGATGCTCTTTGAAGAAAATATTATGACTCAATCTCAGTCTCTTACTTTCTTGATCAGGAATTGAGAAAATGAATCTTGAAAAGCTGGGTTGCTACTGCACCGTGAGTGTTGTCTTCGACTATTTCTGATAATTTATTAGGATTCTTTCCTCTGATTAGATTGACTTCATTATTTTGATCACCTAATCCATGCTTAATGGTGAAAGCCATCAAAGATAAATAAACGAACAAAATTTTCCGTCCTAATTTGCATTGAGAGAATTTTGTGAGTTATTGGGTAAAGCTGCAGGTTAGCTTGTTTTATTTGAAAGATGCAAAATGAAACTAAAGGCTTCGAACATAGAGAGAGAGGGTCTGGCGATAGAGAGAGAAAACAGACGATATACTCGAAGCTTCTTCATCGCCTTCTTCATCGCCAACAATGGCGACGCCAGCCGGCGAAATTCCGGCTGGCTTGCCCCCTCCGACCACCTCCCTAACCCCAGCCACTACTTCGGCCACACCCCAACCCCTAGACTACTCCCAAATCCTAAAGCCATCAACCATGAACAGTACTACATCAGTGAACCCTAACTTGAAAATCGAACCAATCCCTTTCAAGAGAGCAACCTTCATGCATGGACAACCCATTGTTAGATACACAAAAGCGGAGGTGACTCGCATGAACATAATCGAAGGCTTGCAATACGCGGTCCTGGGTAAATTTTCATACGGCTGGCCAGATATACAGGAACTGAGAAGAAGCATCCCAATACAGTGCGGAATCAAAGGCGAGTGCAACATCGACTTCTTCAGCGATAAGCATGGGAGGATTTCATCAAAATTACCTCAAAAAGCACTTACTATTTGAAAGCCAAGGATGGGTACGAATATCAGATGAGACAACTAATTTATGATGCGAAATTCAAGCTCGGCGAGGAAACCCCAATGGCAATGGCGTGGATATCGTTCCCACATCTGCTGCCCACATACTTTGTAAAGGAATGCCTTTTCTCGCTAGCTTCAGCTGTTGGTAAGCCACTCCATCTTGATTTAGCAACTATAAACAAGACGAGGTCTAGTTGTGCGAGAGTGAAGGTACTAGTGGACCTCCTAGCAGAACTACCCAAAAAAGTTAGACTCGACATAGAAAACGAGGCAACAGGAGATGTCAGAACGGAATGAGTTAAAATTCAATATGACTATATTCCCAAATACTGTAAAGAATGCAAGCTACAAGGACATGATATGCTAGAATGTTGGAAGCTGCATCCAGAAATCCTTGACACAGCCTTGGCAGAACAGCAAAGGGTGGCAGAGCAGGAAAAAATACATGGCAAAGCAGGGAAAACAAAAAGTCTGCAAAGAAAGGAAACAGCACCAGTATTGATATTGTCAAGTGGCGACGTCGTAGGCAATGCAGGCCCTCAATGGAAGGAGGTCAAAGACAATCGACCGCAAAACAAAGCCAACCCCAAATTTGGAAAGCAAAAACCAGCAGCTGATAAGGTTACTCAGTAGCTTCAAGTAGCAAACAAGTTTGATATACTCAACTTTGACAATGCCAAAAATGTGGCCAATCATATGGCTGCAGAAAATGGAACAGACGATCCAGCAACAACTTGCACAGCCTTGATAGCAGCAGAAAATTAAGCACCAGCAGACTCAACAATGAATGCCAAAATGAGCAGCCAATTGAACTCTGAGGCTTCCAGCAGCAAAGCCAACCAACTGAGTGTATCAAAAATAATTGATGTTCAAACAGAAAGTCAATCAGCTTTGATAGCAACAGCAGATCAAACACCAGCAGGTTCAACATTGACTGCTGCAAGGACACTAACCTCAACAGTGCAGACACCACAATTTGGAAAGCAAAGGACAACAACTGTTAAGGATACTCAACAGCCTCATGTAGCAAACAAAATGGATGTGCACAACTCTAACACTGCCAGTAATGTTTGGATAACCAGCAGACACTTCTGCAGCAACTCACAAATGAATACCAAAACAAGAAACCAAATGAGCACTGAGACTGCCAGCAACAAAGACAATCAGTTGATTGTATCAGAAGAAGCAGTTGTTCAAACAGAAAACCAACCAGCTTTGATAACAACAACAACTCAATCACCAGCAATCTCAGCAAAGATTACTGCAAAAACATCAAATGCAACCAGCAGCCATCAAGAAAAGATATCCCTAGCAGGCATAACAGAGGAAGAAACAATTGATGAAACAACAACAAGCACAAGTATAATGACAGAAAAGGCAAAGGAGTCCACCACACAGTGGATTCAGAGAAGTTATTACAACAATGCAGCAAACACAGAAAACACACAACAACATTGCAACATAGCAATACACAACAGCAGTGCACAACACATGATGAACAATGCAGAATGCTCAAACAACACACATCAACAGTGCTCAACAGCAGTGCACAACACATGCTAAAATCCAAGGGAAAGAAATCTGCAGGAACAGAAGCACAAAGGCAAATTGAACAAATTTCAGGGAAACTATGGGCAGACCAACTGGAGGAAGGCTCAGAAGAAGGGGAAATACCTGAAGGAATGCAAAGTGAAAAGAAGGTACTGCTGGGACTTTGGAAGAAGAGGTTCAAAGTGACAATCAACTATGTCTGTTAACAAATGCAAGAAAAGTGCAAGAAATTCCTAAATTTAAACAAGCAGCAATCACAACACCAAAGGAAGGACTTGCTGATCGTGATCCAACCATCAGAAAAGGAATAATAAGGGCACAAATACAAGCAATCATCAGGCCAAAAAATCTGTTTATAGCAGCAGCAGCTAGCAATACAGAAAAAGAAAAGGAACTCACAAGCAAAGATATGGATGAAGAAAACACTACCCAGAATTTCAGCAACATTGCAAAGCAAGGAGATCTCTCACCAACTCAAATCAATAAAATGAAAACAATGCTGAAATCACAGAAGAAACAAAGCAAGAATAATAGTGGCTCTTCAACAACAAAGACTCAATCAAGAAGAGCACTAACATATCCTAACAAAATACAATGAATGCTATCATCTGGAACACTAGATCAGTCAATACAATGCAAGCATTTGAAAGAATGATCACACTACACAATAAACATCATTTTGAATTCATCGGCATCATGGAACCAATGCAACAACTCAGAAAAATTGAGCAATACAGAAGAAGAATTGGCATGTCTCAAGCTATTGCAAATGTCTCCAACAAAATCTGGGTTTTTTTTGATAATGTAGATGAGATCACAATCCTTTCAGATACAGTACCACAACTCACTTTGAAGCTCCTTCAAATGGAAATAAAAATGGAACTCATCCTCACACTAGTCTATGCTAAATGCAACTCAACAGAAAGAATAGAACTGTGGGACTCACTGTATGCCTTGGCCCAAAACATAACGGCACCTTGGCTAGTGGGGGGTGGCTTCAATGTCATTTGTGATCAAGAAGAAAAATTTGGAGGTCTGCCTGTTCCTTTCAATGAAGTGGATGACTTCAATCACTGTATCAACATCTGTAGCTTAACAATTTTGGGGTTTAAAGGGAGCATCTTCACATGGTGGAATGGGAGAGCAGATGAGGATTCCATATTCAAAAGGCTAGACAGATGCTTAGCCAATCCAATCTTTCAGCAAGCCTTTCCAAAAATTGACATCACATATCTGTCCAAAATTGGCTCGGATCACAGCCCCCTCTTCCTGCAATTTGACAAGGAAACAAAATCAATCAGGAAGCCTTTCAAATTTCTTAACTTCTGGACCAAACAGGACACATTTGAAGCAGTGGTAAGAGAAAATTGGCAAGCAGACTTTCAAGGTGAACCCTTCATTCTCTTCAATTACAAGCTCAAAAAACTGAAAAGAGCACTATCACTTTGGAGCAAAGCAACATATGGGGACATTTTCCAAAACATAGCAAGCATGGAAGAAGTAGTTTTGGTACATGAAAAACACTTTGAAGAAAGGCCAACTGCACAAAACAGAGAAAGACTACAAAAAGTGCAAGCACAGATGATCAGGCACTTAGCTAAAGAAGAGCAATTCTAGAAGCAAAAAGCAGGAATGGCCTTGTCACGACCCAAGCCGGAGGGCCGCGACTGGCACCAGACCCTACCCTACGGGCACCGACGTACCGTTCATCTAACTTTCCTTATTATCTATAAGGCTTGTCATATGCATATAATCTCGAATAATAATATAATGATACGTGACATTATACCATGATACGATCATACTTATATACATAATATAGCCAACAAGGCTGCAATGCAGAACCATAAAACAAATTACATACGTTTGCCGACAAGGCAATTCGACTGTACATAAGTCAACCCATCAGTTGTCTATGCATAAATTGACACTTGTCTATGAGCCTCTACAAAAACGTACATAATGCAACCTACGTCGGAACAGGGCCCCGACATGCCCATAATGCCTACAACAAAATGCATACCAAGACTGTGGCCAGTCCGAAGGATGGATCTCGCCAATATCTGCTGAACTGAGTAGCCTACTGTGGTGGGGAAGCCTCGTCTATCTGTCTTCCTGG
>MCJB01001550.1:0-14904 GCA_002018475.1 Nicotiana obtusifolia | reverse complement strand
GACCAGGCCCGCCTGCCGGTCCCGGGCCTGCCGGGCTTTTTTTTGAACCGGCCCGCGACGGGCCCTCCCCCATTTTTGGCCCAAGCACGGCACGGACCGGACCACAGGCCCGTTAGGCCCACCAGGACCGCAGGCCTGGGCCGGTCCCGGGTCAGGCCCACCGTGAACCACAGCCTTAAATATATCCCTTTACTATTAAAAATAATTTAAAATTACCCTTCGTTTAAGTATCAATTCACATCTACCACTACCTCTATTGCTCAAATTCACCCCTAATTTTAACAGAGGAACATGTGGCACTGTAAAAACTGAAGACCCACCCCTAACTCTAATACCTGGTTCCAATTTGACACCCACGCCCGACCCTTACCTGACCCAAATGGAAAAAGAAGTTAACGAGTTATACAGTGGTGTGTTAAGGGGAATGAGAGAGGCCTCGTCACCGGCAAACACCATTCGTTCTCCCCCAAATCCTTCATTTATTTTTCTTCTTTAGTTTTCTTCCTTTTTTTCCTTTTTCAATAAAAAGTTTAAAATGGCATTAATTATGAACTAAAATTTTCAGAAAAATGTCTAAAAAGAGTAGACGTACTTACAATGGAGCGCCTCTGCTGGGAGTGGCATTTCAATACTAAAACAGAGTTCAAGAACTACTAAGCAATAAACAAATATCAATGATAAGCCAAGTTGATGCTTTCAAGATATATAAGATACTTGTGCCTTTGTAAAAAAGCTACAATTTGTAATTTTTTTCCTAGATGGAAAAACCAGAAATGCCAAGATTTTTCTATTTGCAGAAAAAGTGCTTTTGGCTCCCATAAAACATGATATTTGAAAATAGAGAAGAGGTTACAAAGTTTGCAACTTTGGAGAAGTGGCAGAAAAATTGGCAGTACCCAGTAAGCGAATCGTCCCAATTCCCAACCCCAAAAGTTGCTATAACCAACTCTTCATCTCTATACTTCCCTTTCATTTCCATAGTTGTTTCAATAGATTCTTCTTCGTAAAGCTCTCAAAAAAGCAACTGCAAAGTTTTCTTCTTTCTGGGTAAGAATTCATTTACTAATCTTTGGTTTTCAGTGATTCCATCTTCTGTAATTTTTTAGAGATTTGATTTCGTTGTCCATTTACAAATGTTATTGCCGGAGATCAGTAAAAAATACAAATGCTATTTAAGTTATATGACCCTTTTCACATTAGATCAGTAAAACAAATAAAATAGGAGATTTTTGTCGGGTCATTTTACTTAACATCAGTTCTGAAAGTTTTTTGTTTATTTTTTCGTCGCCACATGATGGGTTTTCTGTTTTTTTTTTGCCTTCATTTGAAATGATGTGCTTTGCAACTCTGGGTTTTGCTTCTCTTTAGAAGGTTTTAATGGGTGAATCTTGAACTACGTGGATTGATGAGGCTGTTGTACTCTTTTATGAGATTTTTCTATGGATGTATGCCTCTTGGGCTTTGATTCAATGTTGTGCTAGACACATCACTCATGTCATCAGGGGCCGAGCTAGAGACCAAAGTTAATGGGTTCGGATTCTGGTCTAAATTGTGTATTTGTCTTCAGAAATTTATTTAATATATATAAATTATTAATTTAGAATGCAGTAACTTAAGAGGGCTAGACTCCTAAACCCATAAGTATCGAATCGTGGTTCTGTCTCTGCATGTCATGAGTTTGAATCATGTAGGTGAACGAAGGTCCCATTTGTTTGCAATTAATTGAGATCTTAATCTGGATGGTTCAGACTTCAGACCGTTAAGTTCATTTTTTTTTGAAAAATAGTAGAAATTCTTTATGTTGAATGTGTTTCTCTTTGAGTGAGAATTATAGCTTGAATCTACATAGTTCATGGTGGCTTTCATTAAGAAGCTTCGATAAGAAAAAGATATAGTAAGAAAATAGAGAGCCGGGGGAATCTGCTAGGCTAGAATTATTTGCAACCCTATTGAGCGCATCGGAGAAGTTTTATCAGGCTTCATTCTAAGTTGGCCAAATCTAGAAATGAACTGATTTTAATTTTCCTTCAGTTCATGCATACGTTGTAGGAACAAGTATCTTGTTACACTTACTGATACCTGAAAATTAGAAAGGAAAATGAGAGCAATAAGAGGAAATAAAGCACATTCCATTATTGCATTCTCTTTCCTTCTTAATTTGGAGGGATATTTGCTAAGAGATGTAATGCTTTATGGTTGATATCATGTCAGCTGCTTTTCTTTTTGTTTTTAATTTTGTCCTTTCTTATAATTGTAAAAGCTGGAGTAGATGAAGTTGATCTCTCAAGGTGTAGTTTGATGTTGCTCAAATGTTATATACTGTATCAGATTAAGATATATGTCTCAACTTCTAAATATTTCGGTCTCATTGTCACAAAAGTTTCCAGTCTTCTCATAAAACTGTTGGAGGAGGCAAGAAAATTTTAAATCAAATGAATACAAAGAAAGTATATAAATACTTTCCTTATCAAAACAAAGTATGTAACTACTTCGTATTATCATATATTAGTGGAGATCTGGACTTTCTTGAATTTTTTTCCAAGTCAGCATTCTCAAGAATTTAAAATTAAGAAGGGATCGGGCAGAAAAAATCATTATTGGCCATTTTATATGTTTGTGATACATGAAAGCACTGGCAGCATTTTTTCTTTATTTTAGTTAGCTTGTGAGGTCTAAAAGACCTAGAATCTGGTAATAGTTACACTGAAGACTTAGGAATTCCAAAAGATCCCTTAGGTAGAAACTGAATTTTCTGCTTGACTCTCTAGCTAAGTTATCCAGGCCGCTGCTCCTCAATTTGCTTAGCTCCAACCATTCTGTATTTTACATTCCCAATCTCTTAGAGCAGACTCCCACTGTCTTCAAGTAAGCTCCTGTTTGAAGCCTCTCTTGAGCATGCTGATTGGATGAATGGTGTCTCGATCATGCAAGATTCTTATTCAACAGTTAGATTAGTTCCTCTATCTTATTTGCAATTTACAGTTCTATATCTCTTAATTTTTTTTTTTTCTACATAAGGTTACCACTCACTCCCTACCCCGGGGTAGATGCCAATCTCGTTGTGAATGGTAGATGGTCTTAAGGCTGCTCCTCCTACTATCCACACGCCAAATAATCATATCAAATTGACCTGTTTCCTCTATAGTTGTTTTGTTGGTCGTTTTAATAATAGTTGTGCTCATAGTATTAGTTGACTAGGGTGTCAACTTAGGTAATTCTTGATTATTCAGATTACATGATTAGGGCATTGGGTTCCCTTCTGTCTATTAGCTGTTGTATATCTGCCTTTTCTCATTCTTTAATTTTTTCCAAATTTCATAGCCGTGTGTGGTGCAATTATTTTTTCGGGCTTACAGATATGGATAAATTTTACTTATCTATGATGCGATTCATTTTGCTCTAGGCGGCATAATCTCTTCTGCATGCCTCTGGCCATTCACATGATTTTACAATATGATTCTGTTCCGTGCGCCCACAAAATATTTACAGCAGAACAAAAAAGGAAAATTGCAACAGGATGTGGCTGATTTACTTTTGCATTGTTTTCTGTCCTAGTTATCTTATTTTGTGTTTGAAATGTAGGGACTCAATGCTGTGCGACCTTGAAATTCTCTTCTATGTGGTAGTTCCTATGAAAGATATAAAAGAAAGTGGACAAGTCCCGGGAAGTGTTGTCATCAAGCATCTTTTGGACCACCTTGCTTGTGTGAGGGTTACAGAAGATTGCGGATACTTTCTCAGAATAACAAAAGTGAAAAGCATGAGAAATGGAAAGATGTACCAAGAGAAATACCGAAAGATAACAACGTCCTCATTGAAGTTCCCCCGATATCGTGCCATCAAGGGGACAATGTGACTGCTTCAGCAGAAAACAAAGCTTCTGAGTGACATCGCATGTAGCAAAGCAAATGATGGGCTGAACTCCACAGACTCATTGTCTAGACTTAAAACCAGCATTGGTGAGGAAAACAATACCTGTCATTCATCTGAACGCGACACAGTTTATGGCACGCCTAACAAAAATCACTCTCTTCATAGTCTGTGGATAACTAGATTCTCAAACAGGACTCCCGGGACTACTGTTCTGAGCGCAGATAATACCAAGCCAACTGCACATGAAACACTATCATGTTCCACGGAATGCAGAAGGCCTAATCCTCAAGCTCAAACGAGTGTCGAGTGTGTGATTGAACACCAAATCTCAGGCGCAAGGGAGACTTCATCTGAGACGAAGACAATGATGTTGCAGCTAGCTCAAAAGAGATCAATCAGAGTAATCTACATCTTATTATACCTTCTTCAACTAGAGGTGAGTACAGTTACACAAGAACAACTTGTTTCTTCTGCGGCAGAAGCGGCCACGACTTACTCAACTGTACAGAGGTGACAGAGTCTGAGTTGGAAATTCTTATTAGAAACATCAGGGCCTATAATGGGGCTGAGGAATCTACTTGTCTGTGCATTAGATGTTTTCAAATTGATCATTGGGCTATTTCCTGCCCATCATCATCTCCCAACCGGAACAGGAATGATAATTTGCAGCTCTTCACAGGCAATGAATGTTCATCTAGCCTTGTGGAAATAAAGCAAAGTCAATGGATTGAACTTGCTAACATGCTTATCACAGTATAAATCAGCTTTGGTTTGCAAGAACTTCTGGTTCCAATCAAATTCAGAAAAAGAGAACTTCTGATCCTGTGGAGAACAGTTTAAAAGAAAGTAAAATTTCTTCCAATCTTGTTAGTAAGGAGATAACAGATGTCGAAAGGAGTTTTTGATGTCATCAGGGGTCTCCGATTGTCTCGTGTGGATATTCTCAAGTAAGCAAAGCATGTTATGCAAATTAGTATATTAATGTCAAGTTTGTTATTTCTTTAGATGTAGATTTAGGTAAAGCTTCCACAAATTAGATAGGCTAGAGTTAGATGCGATGGCATACATAAGATTCTGCATAAGCATTATCGGTCTATTATCACAACTCGGCTAATATATGATTTTTAGTTTGGGGCAATAGAGGTTCTAAAGCTTTACTTCTTGTCCCAATTTAATTTATTTGGCATTCTTTACTGCTAGTGTCGCTCTGTTACATATATACCTATTGATTTTTTCAGTCTAATTACGTTTTGAATTTTGGTTTCCTCAGATGGATGAACTTCAACACTTCACTATCACATTTGGATGGGCTTTTCTTGCGTTTACGATTAGGGAAGTGGGAAGCAGGGCGAGGAGGTACAGTATACTATGTTGCATGCATAACTGGTAAGCTTTCATTATAGTTTTCGTTACAAACTTTTTCCCTGCCTTTCAATACCGAACGGATTGTTATCTTTGTTTTTTTACACTTGCCAATACTTTCCTTTTCTGGAATCCATAGGTATAAAAGGAGAAAAATCTGAGAAAGATTCTAGGAACTGCATATCAGTAAATGTCTGTGGAGTCAAATGTTTTGTGGGAAGCCAATATGTCTCCAACACGAGTTTTTGGAGGTAATATACTATATAGTTACCCGTTATACAGAGATTTTTTATCAAGCTGTCGACGATAGTTTTTGTTTATTGGACAATCAAAGAGGGTTCCTAATTCAACTAAACATAGGGAAAGCTAAAGGTTATTATCGTGCTTAGTTAACCATTTTTGTTCTATCATTTTATTTGGAAAGTTATACCCTGCAGCAAATGATCAAAGTGAGGCTATTATCATGTTAAGTACTTCGTTTTTCTTCTTCTAATTAGGGAATTAATCACTTTGACGTGTAAGAATTAGATAACATGTTAAAGGAAACAGCATATTCATTTGCTTGCTTGGCTGCATGATAATGCTAATTTGATGTTGCATCTAATTGTCCTGGTGTTGTTTTTACTTGACTCTTTTATGTACGCGAATCTTGTTACGTGTTGCACTCGCTGCTCTCTACTTGTGACCATATGCATGTGAAAAAATTAAGAAATGTATAATAAATTGCACTCACACTGAATTCACCGACTCTAACTATAAAATCCACTTCTAATTCTTTACAGGATGAAGTAACTACTTGGTGGCGGAAAACGTTGGAGAATGGTGGGAAGGTTCCTGCAGAAGAAGATTTAAGACTAAAAATCGAGGAGCGGATGAACTAGGGTTCTAAGAACTCGTTTTAGCAACACATTAGTACCGAGTTTGGTTCGTCCAAAAGTGTCAAACCAGACAAAGAAATGAGCTATTCCACCTTCTTGTAAATAAGATTTTGGGTGCTATTTCACAAAATTCTTTGTTCTTTTTATTTGATATTCTAGACATGTGAGATTGAGAATTATTTTTTAGTGTTCATCTTTTGTATATAGATGAATTTGTTTGTGATCATAATAAGGCTTTGAAATGTTAAATAACATGAGAACATTGTTTGAAATACGAAAGAAGAAAAAAAAAAGGTTTATGCTGGTAAATAAAGAATATTTTCCATTATGAGCATCATCTTCTTGTGTTTGTGACGAGGGCTGTGGCAATTTGTTGGAATCATTCTTGGTCTTTTGAACTCAGAAATCTATGTGAGAATATACCCAAGTAATTTGAAGGGGAGCGTTGGCGTAACTGGTAAAGTTATTGTCATGTGACCAGGAGGTCGCAGGTTCGAGCCGTGGAAATAGCCTCTTGCAGGATATGCAGGGTAAGCTTGCGTACAATCGATCCTTGTAGTCCGGCCCTTCCCGGAACTCCACACATAACGGGAGCTTAGTGCACCGGGCTGCTCTTTTTATACCAAGTAATTTGTCGACAAGTTGAAATTTCTTTATCTTTCTTTGTCCCTTTCTGTCGAGATAAGGGCGTGCGACAATTTTCCTTTTCCCCTTTATTAGTAACTGGTAAAGTTGACACCATGTGACCAGGAGGTCACGGGTTCGAGCCGTGAAAATAGTCTCTTGTAAAAATGCAAGGTAAGGCTAACTACAATAGACCCTTGTGATCCGGCCGGGGCGTGTGACAATTTCCTTTTCCCCTTTACTGATTAACTGATATTTTGATGTTTCTTGTGGGTAGATATGCTAATCTCCCTTATAATGTTCTGATTTTGTTGAATGACAAAGGAAGAAAAGTGTTCCTAGTTGTGTAATGGGCCAGAATCATGGAGTATTTCGTGAAAGATTACTTTTCTTCACAAGCCTTTTTTATTTTTCACGAATAATTTGGGTCCATTTGGTTTGCGGTTTAGTTATGCGAGGATATATTGTCGGGATTATTTACGCGATAAATGATAATATAGGAATTGTTACGGAGTTAATGATAATATAATGAATGGTATATAGTTTTATACTTTAAGGGGTCGTTGGGATCCTTAGGCTACAGCATTTGCTTGGACTTATGTTCTCTATATAAGCGATATGGGGATTATTTTATACCATAATTCTGGTATCGTGTTATAGTGAATTTAAGGCGTAATACTAGTACTTGGATTAAAAATCCCTGATTAGATACATCAAAGACCCAAATATGTTGATTATATGCTTCCTTTTTCATTGGGGTAAGAATTAAAAAATTATTAGGTGATTGGGAATTTTAAATAACATTCAGTAATCTTGAATATTTTCTAAAATATTACATATTTTTTAGGTAAATGGTGGAAATGCATTCAAAATGACTCGAATACTACCGTTAGAAATACGTTCGCATAAAACATATTGAAATCTTGTTTTATAAATCCAAACCATTAGTTTGGATTTTACCTTGCCCATTTAACTATTATTTTTGTTTTTATTACTTTCTGATAATAAAAGACTACTTATACTAAGCTATAAACCAAATAGTAGAAATTCTGTTTGGATTTTGTAGTGTGCATTAATCAATATAAAATTATTATTTTTATTGACTGCGTTGTATTATAAATAATTTTTTCATATCAAAATGTCAAAAAGAAAGAAAGTATATTATCCTATGAAAAAGTTAATTTGTTAGGGAAAAAATCTTGGTCAAAGAAAAGTCCAACCTATTAAAGTTTCAATAAAGTTGTGCTCACAAATTTAAAACAAATTTCAAAAATTAAAAACTTTAAATATTCACACCACATCCTCATCAGTATAAAAAACCCTAAACCCAACCCCAAACCCAAACGCGCGCCTAGGGATATTTTGCTAAGAAAAAAAACTAGTTTGGCAGGTGCTAAATGCTCTATAGGAAGCCTACGTACCTATTGCTGGTGAGAATACACGTCCATGCTGCCATAGAGAAGGCTACAACAAGATCTTCGAAAATGCCAAGCCTAGGAATGATCCATTTGGTAGACACTACTTATTTGCGTTTACCTACCTCAGGCTGAGCCCAACTTTATTGGAGAAACACAATTTCATGGAGTTTGAACGATTTGTACAGATGATGCATGTCATTTCTCTGGAATGCGGTAGAAGATGTTAGGAAAGAGGAGATTATGGGGACGGAGGACAGCTGAATGCTAGAAACCAGATGCTATTCTTGGTGAAAACAGAAAATGGTTGATAAAAAATTAGACATATTTGTTCTGTGGAGACGCCATCTTGTATGATTACTTTGCTTTATATGTAGAGATACTAGAGTTGCACTTCATGTAGTCTTAAGTTTACTCTTAGCCCGGGTCTCGGATAATATTAGTATTAGAATGGTATTTCGTAGACTTTTCAAGTGGGTCCTTCTTGACATGGTACTTATTGATATTGATTGGTAGTTTACCTCCCAAAAAAAAAAACAAAAACCCTAAACCCCCTAAAACCACGCTCTTTTCTCTCTCCTCTCTCTCGTGAGCATGAAACCCTAGTTTCAATGGTGATCGCAAGCTCTCCCATGGCTTTGGCTGTGGGAGAGATACCTCGGAACCCTAACGAAACAACCTATAACCCTGTTCCCAATCCCAAACAATCGTATGCTGATCAACTGTGTCAAAAACAAGCTATTGCGGCATCGTCGTCGAAACTCGAACTCTGTCCAGTAACGTTCATACATGGAGAACCTACTGTCGAGTTCACTTTGAATGAAGTTAACGACTTTACACGCGAGGAGGGACTGCATCAAGCAGTTGTGATGAAGTTCTCATATGGTAGACCAGATTTACAGGAGATTCGAAGAGTGTTTACGACGTAGTTCGATGTTCATGGTCGCTGCAACGTTGGACAGCTTGAATTCCGTCACTTACTGGTTCATTTTGATTTGTATACAGACTATGTTAAGTTCTTGTCAATATCTACTGGATACCTTAAAGCCAAAGGAGAAGAATTCTTCTTCAGAACTTTTCCATGGTCGATAGGATTCAATCGGAAGGAGGAAACATCCATGGCTGCTGTCTGGATATCGCTGCCAGGTTTGGCTCCAAATTTTTTCGCAAAGCGATCATTAATGTTTATTGCATCTGCTGTGGGTAAAGCTCTTGCTGTGGATAAGGCAACACAAGAGAGAATAAGACCTAGCACTGCGAGGGTGAAGGTTTTAATCGATCTATTAGGTAAGCATCCAAACAAAGTTAATTTGCGTGTCGTCGATAAATCTACTGGAAAATTTGTTGTGTATTGTCAAGAGATTGTCTATGATAATATTCCAAGGCATTGTTATACGTTGCAAACATCAAGGGCATGATCAAAGTGCATGTCGAGTTTTGAAAAGAAAATCTGGAGAACAAACGATGGCAAAGGAAGTTACAGGTGATCGCAATCTGCCAGGTATTGATGCGAGCAATATTGAGCAGTTAAAAGGTGATGCTAGAGAGTTCTTGAATGCAAAAAGGGCTGCTCAAACTGTGGTGCAAATAGAAGACAAAGATCCCAACAATAGTAAGCAACAGGTACTGCAAAGTGCTGAAGGCAACACTGCTGCTGGAAATACAGTAGCAGCACCTGTTGCTACTGGAAATGCTGTTGCTGTTGTTCATAATCGAGATGATGTTTTAAGGGTGTCAAAAACAGTGATTCCTGCTTCTACTGTATTTGCAAGAATGAATACAACAATTACTGATGATCACAAATATGCTGCTGATCGACCTACTGCTGTAGCAACTCCCAGTAATGTTCCTGAAATGGTGGGTGAGGCCTAGTTTTTGGGGAGCAAAAAGAATGGGAAACAAGTTGTACATGGGGATTCTAAAGATGTTGGTAAGAACTGTGATGGTAAGGGAGAAGATGCAACCAAAAGGGGTGAATTTTGGAACGTGACAACATCTAGAAAATCACCCACAAACAAGGCTGCATCGATAGGTCAAATGAGCCCAGGTGCTCGACGAAATACCCCAGGTAATGCGACCATCTCGAATAAGTTTGATGTTTTGGCATTCGACAATGCTGAACAACCTGAGATAGAAATTTTAAATAGTAATGTGATGTCCAAACAAGTTATTCCATGCTCCAGCAAGGGAAACGAAGTTAGAGACAGTGATATTTTGGCTAAAGAAGTGGGTGTTTGAGAGAATGCCTCAGAGAACAAATTGATGGAAGATTTCAGTTCAAACGTACCTACGCTGCAATTTTCCAGTCCTCACGTCGAAAAAATTATCAAGGATGCACAAGCGGCAATGATGTTACATACAAATATGGTTGGGCAGCCCTTAGTCACGTTGAACACTTCCGTCTTTGAAATCCCTTCACAGTCAGAAAAATCGTTTGACGAGCATGAAGGAGACTCTGGGCAATTACTATTGTCCACAGGAAATAACAATGACGTTGTCCCAAATTTGAGAGAGTTGGTTAGTAAAATACAAAGGAGTTATACAAAGGAGTGGTATACAAGAGGTAGATTTTGGGCGGATCAAGTTGACGATGATGAAGAAGACTATGGAGATGATGACGACGAAGTGTCGACTGACTATGCTGCACTTCAAAGTGACGAGAAAAAATTGAGATCAGTAGCATCACCTCCATTGCCAAAGAGTGAAAGGAAACTCAATCTGTATGCCCCAGCTTTTATTCCCAGTAAGTACTCAACTGCTGCGACAAAGGAGAGTGCAGCAACAATAGCATTAACAGTAAGTACTGGGCAGCAACAGCAGTAATGTAACCCAAGCAGTCCACTCGTTTCGAATACAGTTCCATCTACATCAGATACACAGCAACAGCAGAAGGGTATTTCAAGCAGCCAACTTCTCAAGAATGCAGAAACACCTACAGAATCTGGCCAGCAGCATCCTGGACAACAGCACACTCGTGAAACTAGCCAGCAGCAGCAGCAAAATCGTGAAAGAACTGGACAGCAGCACACTCGTGAAATTGGACAGCAGCAACAGCGACAATTTCAGTCAGTCATTCCAGCTATATCGCTGGAGGATAGAATGCTTGATGCTTTACATGATGAACAACGTCCAGAAGGCGCAAGGCGATGGTGTGATTTCTCAACCTTCTGTCCAGAAACTGCCACATACAGTTAGTTTGGGTTGCGACATTTATGAAGAAGGAGAGGAAGACGACATGCTTCAAAAATGCATGGACGAGGCTGCTAAAAAGGGTGATTTATCACCTATGCATAGTGGAAAAGCTAAGAAATCACATTCAAGGAAGAAGAGTTGGGACGGCAAATCGAATGACGAAACAAATGTTCGACGACTACCTATGCGAGTGGCGAAGCAAAAGCAGGTTGGTTCAACCATCTCTACAAGATCCACCAGTTCAAGGAATAGATGATTTTTGACTATATTTTGAAGACGCGGGAGGAGGATGATAACGAGTTCCAAATTGAAGATATCACAAGATCGGAAAAGGAGGGACAAAATAGTAAATTTTTACTATATTTTATTTTATCACTTTATTAGCATTATCTTATGTAATATCATCATAGAGTGTATTATAAACTCTGTGATGATCATAAAATACTTGATTCTTCCTAGTTCTTATTTTTTACATTCGTGCTACTAGTTAAGGATTTTTTATGCCTCATTAAGATTTGTAAAGTAAGGTTAAGCCTAGTATCTGTTGCATAGGTCCTATGCCTTTGGACATACCCATATGGCTATGAGATTATATGCCTTCGTAAGACTTTGCCGGAAGCTACCCCATGACTCCTCTACATGAGGCTACCATAGTGCAATGTGAGGCGCAGAAGAGTAATTATATAGCCAAGGCATAGAGGCAACATTACTACTGGAGCTTTTGTCCCCCTTACTTGTACTAGTCCTTTGTGGCTTTTTTTTGCTTTATTATTTAGATTACTAGATTTAGCCCTAGGCGATGGGATATTTTGCTAAAAGAAAAAAAAAAAACCCAAAAGAAATTTCTCTCTCTAGCTCTCGTTTTCTCTCTTTCTCGTGAGACAATGGAGCCCTAGTAGCCATGGCTGCTGCGAGCTCTCCCATGGATGTGGTTGTGGGAGAGATACCTAGAAACATCAATGAATCTAACCATAATCCCAGTTCCAACCCAAAGCAATCGTACGCAGAACAGTTGGGTCAAAAACAGCCTGCCGCGAATATCGATCTCTGTCCAGTCGTCTTTGTTCATGGAGAACCGATGGTTGAATTCTCCATGGATGAAGTGAACGACTTCATACGCGAGGAAGGACTGCACCAGGCAGTCGTGATTAAATTCTCATATGGTCGTCCAGATTTACAGGAGATTAGACGAGTGTTTTCGACGCAATTCGAAGTGCAAGGTCACTGCAATATCGGACAACTGGAATATCGTCATCTACTGGTTCGATTCAATTTATATGCTGATTATATCCAGTTTTTGTCGAGATCGACTGGTTATCTTAAGGTTAAAGGCGACGAATACTTTTCTAGAACTTTTTCATGGACGATAGGGTTCAATCCAAAGGAGGAAACATCTAAGGCAGTCGTGTGGATTTCACTGCCTGGATTGTAGCCTAATTTTTTTGCAAAGAGGTCATTGTTGTCTATCGCATCAGCTGTTGGTAAAGCATTGGCTATAGATAAGGCAACACAAGATAGAACAAGACCTAGCACTGCTAGGGTTAAGGTACTTCTTGATAAACATCCTACCAAAGTTAAGTTACGCATTATCGATAAAGCGACTGGAAAATCTGTTGTTTTTTATCAAGATATTGTTTATGACAATCTCCCAAAGTAATGCAACCATTGTAAGCATCAAGGTCATGATGAGAGTTCGTGTCTACTGTTGAAGGATGCATTAGTTGATCGCAATTTTCCAGGAGTTCATGCAAGAAAAATCGAGCAGTTAAAAGGTGATGTGCGAGACCTTTTGAATGCTAAAGAAGCAGCACAAACAGTGGTTGGTATAGCAGCAGCGAAGGGCAGCAGTGATAACCAACAGCTGGTGCAAATACGACCTTGTAATCAAACTGCTGTAAAGAACAGTGCTGTAGGTACTGCTGGTGTAAATCGTACAGGAACTGGGGGTACTGCTGTTGGTGCTATTGACAATAGTGTAACAGCACAAGGTAAGGCTTCAGTGGTGCATAATGGTGACATACCTGTTAGTTTGGCAAAAGTCCCACATCGGTGGGTAGAGAAAATTTGGTTGGAATTTTCTCTATAAAAGGAGGCCTAATGTTTAGGATTTAAACACACCTCTCATTTGCCTTCATATCTTCTTAAGGCATTTGTATCTTCTCTCTTTAGTATTATTTCACTTGTATTTTTGGAGTGGAATAAAATATTGGTTGTGTCCGAGGAAGTAGGCAAAATTGGCCGAACCTCGTAAATTCTGGTGTTCCTTTTATTGTTGCTTTATTGTCTATTTATTATTTGGTGGCTGTCATAATTTTTGGTATAGTAGTTGTGACTTATTCACACTATATACATTTGGCTTCCGCAACAATTGGTATCAGAGCCAAGGTACTGTCTAAGTATGCTCTGTGGTTGCAGCATAGTCTGATCTTCCACATCAGAAAAGATTTATCTTGGTAACTGAGTCAAGGTTCTGTCTGAGTATGCTCTGTGGTTGCAACTTAGTTTGATCTTCCACACCAGAAAGGAAATAATCTTGATTTGTGTCGTCGGCTATTAAATAATATTTTGTGTCAAAAATGGGAGACAATAAACAAGAAGAAGCTACATCAAGTGTCAATAATACGTCATTGTTGGCATCTTCGCTTATGACAAGAATTGTGTCAAATGCGAAATTTGCGGTAGAAATTTTTGACGGGTCAGGACATTTTGGGATGTGGCAAGGCGAGGTTCTAGATGTCCTTTTTCAACAAGGGCTAGACCTTGCCATTGAAGAAAAGAAACCAGATATTATTGGAGATGAAGATTGGAGAATCATCAACCGTGTTGCTTGCGGTACCATTCGATCCTACCTTGGAAGAGAGCAGAAATATCCATACACAAAGGAAACTTCTGCAAGTAAATTATGGAAAGCATTGGAGGATAAATTTTTGAAGAAAAACAGTCAAAATAAATTGTACATGAAGAAGAGACTGTTTCGCTTCACCTATGTTCCTGGTACCACGATGAATGCACATATCACCAGTTTCAATAAGTTGGTCACAGATTTGCAAAATATGGATGCAACTTTTGATGATGGTGATTTGGCCTTGATGTTGTTGGGGTCACTTCCTGATGAGTACGAGCATCTTGAAACTACTCTACTCCATGGGAATGACGAAATTTCTCTCAGAGAAGTTTGTTCGGCTTTGTACAGCTATGAACAAAGAAAGGGAGAAAAACAAAAAGGCAGAGAAGGAGAAGCACTGGTTGTGAGGGGTCGTCCTCAAAATCAAACGAGGACAAAGAAGGAAAGATCTAAGTCTAGATCTAGACTCAGCAAAGATGAATGTGCCTTTTGTCGAGAAAAGGGGCACTGGAAGAAAGACTGTCCGAAGTTGAAGAATAAGGCCAAACATAACAATGGAAAGGCCGTTATGGATTCAAATGTTGCTAATTGTGATGATTCAGACTTCTCATTAGTTACAACAGAGCCATCAACATCATCAGATATATGGTTGATGGTCTCGGCTTGTAGCTATCATATGTGTCCCAACAGGGACTGGTTCGTGGACTTTCAAGAA
>MCJB01001549.1:0-26676 GCA_002018475.1 Nicotiana obtusifolia | reverse complement strand
ACGGGAGGAGGCAAGTCGGACTGGACTTCAGGTGGACTAGCCTCAAATTCACGTTGTTCTTCTAAATTAACCCCAGTTTCATAATTAAATTCTGCTTCTACGTTTTGTGAATCAAGTGGGTTAAAGGAGCTAAAATCATGATAATATTGATGTTCCTCTACGTGTTGATTAGAAGTAGAACTACCCATAATTCCTTTACCCTTATTTCCCGAACGACCACGTGTCCTCCCTACACTACCAGTTCCAATTGAACCTCTTTGAGACATAACTATAATTTATAGCAATAAGCAAATAAAATAACAACCAATAAAATAAATATTTCACAAAAGAATAATTAAAGAGTAGATATAGGAACGACCAACCAATATAGCCGTATAATTGAAATGAAGTTGAAACTTGAAGCTTCAATTGATAGCAATTTAGCAACTCCAAGTAACACTTGATAAATAATAGCCAAAATTATAGAAGTTAAACTTTACACAAGTAGCCAATGTAACAAAATAACAATATTGTAGATGATTTTGAGAGAATTAGAGAGAGTTTGATGATTTTTGTGAATAATATGATGAAATAATAGGGTATTTATAAGAAAAAATAGTTAGGGGGGGTTATGGAGGGGTTATGGGGTGCAAAGAGCCGTTTTTGGCCGTTGCCCAACGGCTATTTCATCAATATAGCCGTTGGCAACGGCTATAGTTTAAAGAGGAAGAGGCTGGCAGAATTTCCGGTCCGGTCCGGTCCGGGCCCCAAACAGTACCGGTTCGTCCGGTTTTAAATCCCTGAGCCGTTTCGTGACCGGACCCCAACCCCCCCTCGTGTATTTGGTCCGGTTAGAACCGGACCATTAGCCAGTCTTAGTGTAGGTATTACACCACCACGCCATGTCAACAAAAAGTGGCTAATAGGAATACATTTTAAGTCTTCTAAGTGTTCAATTGGAACATGAACGGAAAGTGGCACAGCAGAAAATCCGGACAAGTGTAGAAGGCTGCGTATAACTTTGGCTTATAAACTTCCTAATCTCCATTTACAGTACAATTGTTCAGTTGGGGTAAGACGTGCATTTCACCGGCAAATGCAAATGCATCGCTATTTTTTACTTGACCTGTGCACATGTCCTAAATAAATTATAAAGTATATATCATATTAAGTATTTATTTAGGATTAAAGTTATATACACTAATAATATTTAAAAAGATTATATACTATAAGTATAAGTTAACTTGTTACAGTTAGTTACTACTCTATTTACCAAGTTAACGGTCTTTATAAAAAGAATCATGGGTAAATTTCACAAATGGGCATATAAACTATGATTTCTTTTTCACTAAAGTCATATAACTTTGTTTTCTCACACAAAAATCATATAACTATGACTTTTTTTCATCAAAGTCGTATAACTATGTTTTTTCACACAAAAATTATAAAACTTTTACTAACTCACACAAAAATCATAATGATTGAAAAATATAATTCTTCAGTAGTATTATCTTATTTTGTGATTTTTATTTTCTTATTTTTAGTCTAATAAATAATAATCCAATTAAAATAGGGATGAGCCAACCCGACCCAATACTCATGTATAAAAAGTAAAATAAGCTAAAAGTGAATAATAAATCTTTCAAAACATGATACTTCTATCTTTTATTTTTCTTTTCAAGATTTTTATTCAAATCGATAGCATTTTTATTTCAATGATCTTTAATTATACCTTTTATTTCCTTGTTTTTTGTCAGAATCTCATACATTCCGAACCAAGTTTCTTATGGGAAATTCACTTTTAGTATTATTTTAACTTACGTATATGGGTATTGGGTCAGGCAGGGTTGGGTCATTCCTATTTTAAGAAAAAAATATTAAATTAATAAGCCGGCCGAAACTAATTGCATTTGCTAGCCAAAATATATCTAGAATGTGTATATTATATGAATATAATACACATATATAAAAAATATATTTTATCGGCTACTATTTTAGAGAACGGCTAAAAATATACTCATATTTCTCCTATTTTAATTGGATAATTATTTATTAGATTGAAAATAAAAAATAAAAAAAACGTAAAATAAGAAAATACTACCGTAAAATTTGTTTTCGACCACTATGCTTTTTTTGTGTGAGTTAGTGAAAGTTTTATGATTTTTGTGTGAGAAAACAAAGTTATATGACTTTGATGAAAAAAAGTCATAGTTATATGATTTTTGTGTGAGAAAACAAAATTATATGACTTTGATGAAAAGAAGTCATAGTTATATGACCATTTGTCAAATTTACTCAAAGAATTAGTTATTGTTATAGGTTAATTTTAGCTGATGGTACGAAGATTATTCCTAACTGAAAAGCTTGGATTCAACTTTGATTACAATATGGATGGATTCAGTGGCAGATATAGTTTAATTACGGATCAATTTATATTTTAATATAGAATAGAATATATATATGTAAATTATTAAAATGTTAAAAATATTATAATTTGAGAACATATTTGGAAGTGTATTAACTTCAAAGTAACTACACTTTCAACGCACGACCTACTTGCATAAGAGATTTGAAAACCAGTTTTATATTTTCGAGAAGTTGTTGGTATCCAAATTTGTGTACCAAGTCACAAGCTCGCCAAGCAACGAATCTTAGCTAGTTTATCAAGCTGGTCTCTTTTTAATGCTGAAGTAAGTAGGCATGCAAGAACTACAAGAGCCTACTGCTTAATTAGTGATTCCTATGAAGAAAAGCTCTTCTCTCTTTTTCTTTTTCCGCCTTATATATTATTTAAACTATGAAATTTCGCCTTCGATTTACGTTTGCGTTCCAAGAACTTCTAGACCAAGTGAAATCTAGATTGAGTTGTAAGATGAAAACACTTTGTTGTAAGTTGTTCTAACATACAATAATAACTCTACAATAATACATATGTCTCAGTTCCAAACAAAGTTAGAAACCAACTACTATAAATTTTAACACATACAATAGTAAAAAAGTTAGAGCAATAGGAAAAGGAGTGGGTGAGTTTTGGCCCTTTACGTACAACTTTTATAACCTCAAAGTACTAAATATAAAACATATCAACCTATAATGTTTTTCAAGAAAAAAACTAACTACAATTTCTTATCCCCTTCGGAGCATTGGATCTCTCCTTCATTTCTGGACCAAGAATTACATTTGAAAAAATCTTTTATTCTTGGTAGCTTGAATTTGACTTCTTAGAAACTTGATAAAAGAATTCAACTATTCTTAAATTATTCAATTATTATCTGAAACATCCCAAAAATAGAATGGTGTCAAATATTTTGGGGCATGGACAAATCTACATTATTAGGTATGGGTTCATATTAACTCATTAACTTTTGACCTGATCCTATATTTATATTAAAAGATTTATTAAATGTATAAAAATGATTAGCTCGTAATCCAGTTCATTGATCCAATTAATATCATATTGTAGGAATTTAAGATTGTAGGAACCATAATCTTCAAAATCATGCCTATTTTTTCTGGTGTTTCAAAATACAAAAGTGTTATATCTATACTATATTAAAAGTACAAAGGTCATTAACAAAATATCATTCGTCTTTTTATCTTTTTAAAATAGAATTCAAACTAGAAAAATTAGTCATTTAATTAATTTCCTAATATTAGGATTTTAAATCAACTAGAACTTTACTTATCAAAGTTATAGTATTATATAAGTTTACCTTATATATATATATATATATATATATATATATATATATATATAATATATATATATATATATAATATATATATATATTATATTAAAAATATGAAAGCCGTAGCGAAATGTCGCTCGATTTTTTATACTTTAAAATATAGAGTTCATATTAGACAAATTAGTAATTTGAGTATTTTATTAATATTTAGGAATAGTTATTTAATTAATTATCCTACAATTTAGGAATAGTTATTTAATTATTCTCCTATTATTAACCGTCTATGAAGTTAATAAAATTTGGCTAAATTTTTCCTATTCGTTCCACTTCCTACGTTGGAGTAGTTAATACCTTTAAGGTTTTGAAAACCTTTTTTGTAGTTAAATAAAAAAATCTGCCTAGCCCTAAATTTTGGCCTCTACGTTCAACTTCCTATGTCGGAGTATTAAATTTGTTTGTTTTGTTGTTAATACCTTTTAAGTTTAGGAGACCTTTTTTTGTAGTTAAATTTTTTTGCCTAGCCTAAATTTTCGCCTCCTGTTCAATTCCTTATGTTGGAGTATTCAATGAGTTTATGTGTAGTTAATACCTTTTAGATTTAGGAGAACTTTTTTATAGCACATAATTTCCTTCTTTTTTTTTTGGGTCAGGAGTCTTTATTATTTGGTAAAATTTACAGTACGCGCATTACGCGTATACCTAATTTCAATATGTAAATATACTTACTAAAGTTATATTTGAGTATTAGATAAAATTTTTAAATATTTGTAATTAATGAGTGTTGATCCAATATATAGTTAACTCAATAAAGTAAGAAATTGTACCTCATAAAATTTTTCAATCATCATTCAATATGTTCAAATTAAACTTAATTCCGATTCTATATGTTCAACTTTTCAGTTTTAGCAAGAATACATAACTTTTGAAGATTTAAGAGCTTTTCTAAAAAAATTGAAAAGCTATTTTCGAGTTCATTTTAATAGACCAAAGATATTTTTTTTTTATTTCTTGCGAGGAAAATACATGTTGTTATAATTATTTAATCAATAAAAATATATATGAACTACTATAAAAGCATAAAGCCTCAGAGCAAAATATTAATAAATCTTTCTATCCTGTAAAAATGAATTTCAAATAGGATAATTAACATTTAATTATTTTTCCTAATATTTATAACTTTGAAATCAATTAAAATATTATGACCAAAGTATTAACTTAATTGTTCATTTTTAATGATTACTACATAACGAATCATAATATATATGGTTATTAAGACAAAAGCAATATTCATGAGATATTGTAATTTTAAATTACTAATAAATTTTTTTGGTATACGTTAATTTAATTTGTTACTTAAATAAATTTTATTAGACAAGATCATGT
This sequence comes from Nicotiana obtusifolia, assembly GCA_002018475.1. Classification (NCBI taxonomy): domain Eukaryota; kingdom Viridiplantae; phylum Streptophyta; class Magnoliopsida; order Solanales; family Solanaceae; genus Nicotiana; species Nicotiana obtusifolia. The sequence goes on along the minus strand of MCJB01001549.1, from coordinate 21,625 downwards.
ATAAATGAATATAATTCATTACATGTTTGCCAATTTCATGATCAATATTTAATATTTTCAAGAACTCAAATGTTACTTAATATTTATTTTTTCACTAAAATCATGCTTTGAATGTTATTTATATTTTTTCTAAAATTATTTTCATCAATATAGGGTACAGGCACAATAAGTGTAGTCTGAGACTAATTAGATAAAAATAATTCTAGTTGAAAAAATAGAAAGATTCTTTACTTTTGCAAAAAAGTATTATCGCAAACAGTCTTTTTCTTCTTTTTTCTTTGAAATTGACCCTGAAATTTTGAAGAGCCAATTACAAGGTGAGCTGGAAATTGTAATTTCGATTCCGGGGAGTTGGGATGAGCCCATGTGATTTTTGATTGTTTTTGGAATTTTTGGTAGTTAGAGAACACCAATTCAAAAACCAAAAAAATATGATACTTTAAGAGAAGACGACTAAAATTTTGCCAAGTGTACGTGGATTTTTCTGATAAAAGAAATCGTCGTCAGAACAAATGCCACGCAAGCAGTGAAGCGTACACCACGGAAGCTCTGTAACCCATGGGCCCCACCACCCATTGATGGAGAGAGCCCGTGTAACGTGGCGCGAAGTATACGGTGTAAGAGAAAGAGAGAAGGCTGGGGCCCAGAAATTTCGCTTTCAGTTACTCTTTTCCAGGGGAATGCAGATAAGAATGTAAAAATTGAAAGAGAGGGATGAGGTTGATAATACTTAGATTGGGGGCACAGTTAAGTGGGCCAGGCTTTTGATATTGGACAAAGATAACGGTAGTGTCCAAAATGACACACGTGTACGTCCTCGCGGGACACTACTGCCCATGTGCGTACCATGTCTTGATGTCTGAAAGAACATCCAAACAGTAGATTTTCTCACTTCTCGTGACCCTAACAAGGCTGCTCCCAAAGCTCAACCAATTTCTGATTCCAGAATATAATATAATTTCCGTTTCTCTTTCCTTTTCAATGTTCTTTTGGTGTGGGCCCCTTCCAATAAGATAGAGAAAACAAGAATTCGAAATCAAACTGTGGTTCTTTTGAATTCAAAAGACATAAATAGATAAAAGAAAAAAAAATTGAGCATCATTTTATATATAGCGCAGTTATTCACCGCGTTATACCTTAACGGACTTATATATAGCGCGGCAAAGGACTTATTCCAGTTACAATAAACAATTTCAAACGCACGTTTACGCTTGAGAAATGCCTTTCTTTTTGTAATGATACATTCATATACCTGGTGGACAGTTGTTACACACTCTTTGATCTTGTACCTTATAGACGCTTCAATGTGTGGAATCAAGACAAGAGAAATTAAGTCAACATTCAAGTTAAAATGATTCCCAGTGAATGTGTCCATTTCACAATTGTGGGTGCCAATGTATCTCCCCGCAATCAGCATATTTGTTTCTACTTTCTCACACGTAGCATTAAATTACAATCTTGAAACCATCTACGACAAATAACCTTGTATACTTCCGGAGATGACTCATGAACCACGATCTCACGTCACTCTTTTAGGCTGTATATTTGCTCCACCTTGATAATGCGCGCTTTATCAGCAAAAAGGATGCCCTTTGACAACACTGTTTGCTCTAGATTCATCCCACATTGCTGTCCAAATTTCGTCAAGATCCCCTGTGAGGGCATCCACATCCGGCATACTTGAAAACTGATCAGGGTAGGGAATCTCCCTTGAATGAAACAACACATAGGATGCGTACACTCTTGGTCTAATGAGAGGTGGAGCATGCTCCCTCGTCAAATCAGGTTCATCATTCTCGTCCTCGTCATCATCACCCTCATCAGGGAAGGGTGTGTCATCTCCAGACTCATCACTATTGTTATTATAATCACTATCATCTTCCTGACTCTGCGCATCTGCCAGATCCCGATTAAATATGTCGTCTTCGGGCAATTAAGTAAGGACAGGACCTTCAAGTTGCTCATTTTTACTGCACAACTGTGATAACCCGTAAAATCACCTACTTGATTATGCCTAATGTGGTAAGTGTGTATGGGCCTAAGAATAAGAATAATAGTTGAAAAATGTTAAGAAAAAGAACAAAATGAACAAAAAGCGTTAAAAAGGGGATTATGCGAATCGCTTTTTACATATGCGATTCGCATATTTGACAAGAGGGGTCGCGAATTGAAGCAGAGAACTGGGCTGAAGGAGATGCCAAAACGCGACGAGAAAGCGAACCGCGAAACTGAAAAGCGGTTCGCGAAATCACCATGTCCATCGCGAACACGGACAGAAAGTTAAGGTGAAGAAAAGCGACGAGAAAGCGATTCACGAAATGAAAAGCGAATCGCGAAATCAGCCTTCTGCATCGCAAACTGAGGCAGAGAGTTTAGGCGAGGAAAGCGACGGGAATGCGGTTCGCGAAATGGAAAAGCGAACCGCGAAAATGACCACCCACGTCGCGAAATGAAGCAGAACCTGAGGTCGCATTTTCGCGACCAAAGTGCGAACCGCACTTCCATTTCAATGGGTAAGGAGGTCGCGAATTTGACACTTTGCTGAAATTAACTTTCTGACTCTTCGACCTATAAAAGGGACCTAAACTCGTTCCATCTTCATTTTTACAAGACCCAAACATTAGAAAAAGCTCTCAAAGAACTTCTCTCAAAGAACCCATGAGCCCTAACTGATTTCCCTCTTCCAAACACACGAAATTGAAGAAAGAAAGCAAGAATTGAGGAAGTAAAGAAGAAACCCTAGTTGAAGCTTGTCTTTTGCAAACCCAAATCAAAGGCAAAACCTAGAGATTGAAGAATCAAGAAAGAGAAATAAGCTAATCAACATGCAAGGTAAGTTCTTACACCCATTTACTTAGGGATTCTTGGAAATCCATCACATGCATGTAGGAATCCATGAAAATGAGAAAGAAATCTATGGGTCTAAATTAAACACCACCAATAGAGTGGGTCATGAACGATCTTGAGTTGCATGTGTTATAAATGGGTTTAATAAGATTATGAAGGAAAGGGTTAGGGGAAATATCTCATGAACCTCAGAAATTATGAATAGTAGTATGAAGCCTAGTAAGTAATGATTGGGTTGTTCCTAAATTGTAGATTAAAGAATTGTACGCACTTCCATAAGCTTGGAAGCGGATGCTAGATATACGTTCCAGGTATGTAAGACTATACCGTTCTTTCTTTTGCACGATTCTTGTCGAATACAATGTCTCAAAGAAGTCCCAAAAGATTACTCTACTCTTAGAAGCTAAGAGAGCTTGTATTGTTCTACCTTATGAAGATTCCTATATGTTGCTATCCGTTTGACATTACGTCACCCCACGAGTATAATTGATAAAAGAACTAAGTGTTATGTCACTACGTGAAAGAAGAAGTAATAGGAATAACAAGAAAGCACCTAAGCCATGAGTGAGCTTGTTATGAATTGAATGCTTATGTGTGTTTGCATATGATTGAAATTATACGATCCCACCTAATGAAGAAATGATTGAATGAGCTGCATACGTAATAGTTGTTTGGCACCTAATATGCAACTATATATATATATGTATAAAAAGGATATATAAATACCGAGCCATGATGAATTCGGCCGGGTAATGATGACATATAAATACCGAGCCATGATGAATTCGGCCGAGTAAGAGGCATACACTATTATAACCGAGCTTGAAAGGGCCGGGTAAGGTTAAGGTTATGATTACAGTTATGATATGATTATGAGCCCATGGAGGCATATGTGTGTGTGATTGTATGTGATAACGATAATAGTAATAATGATTATGAAGCCCACGGAGGCTTGCTTAATGATTGTGGTCCTATAGGGACGTATGCACGATGATTGTATAAATAGAATGACTACATGATGAATGTGTTTGAAATGATATACTTAAGGTAAGAAGTCCTCAGTAAAGCAGGTGTAAACTGAAGAAATGAATGCCTAATGCCTTTGATATGATGAACATATATGAAACTAACAGGCTTGAGAGAATGAAATATGTCTTAAATCTCTGAAATGATGGAAATGAGTTCCACAATGAAAATGTTAAAGGTATGCTGCCTTCGGAGGTAAATCCCAGTATTATGAGTTGTATACTCCTATTATGTTGTTTATGTTATTGCTTTCAGTTGTATTCCTGTCTTACATACTCAGTACATATTCCGTACTGACGTCCTTTGTTTGTGGACGCTGCATATCGTGCTGCAGGTCCAAATAGATTGACAGGTGAAGCTGCTCCTCCATAGTAGGCTACCAGATCAGCAGAAATAGCAAGATTCATCTTTCGGACTTACTATACTTGGGTATGTTTTTGTATAGATGTTTTTGGGCATGTCGAGGCCCTGTTCCGACTAAGTATTTTGTATGTATTCCATAGAGGCTCATTAGACAAGAAGTCAGTGTATGTATAGACGAGAGTTGGGCTATGTGTATGTGTAATTATGTCGCCTCGTTGGCATCGTATGTATTCTGTTGTACGGTTTTGTATATAGCCCAGTTGGTTATGTTGTGGGTGAATGCATGTTATGGCATGATATGTTTTGGTGACAGGTTGATGTCATTATTGTTAGCAGGATTAGTGTTGTTATTGTCGCCCAGGCAAGTATGGTACACCTTACGAATAGTAAGGGTAGTCATGCACAGGGTTAGCCGGTACTCTGCAAGCAGGGTCCGGTGCCCGGTCGCGGGCCCCCTAGGTTGGGTCACGACATAAGTGGTATCAGAGCAAGGTCATGTCCTAGGATAGTCTATGAGCCGTGTCTAGTAGAGTCTTGATTATGAGTGTGTAGCGCGCCACATTTTATAATCAGGATGCTACATGACATTTAGGATATTGTTACCTTCCTTTCAAATCTAGATCGTGCTTAAAGCTAAGTCGTAAGTATTCATCTCTAATGTGCACTTCATTTTCCTTACAGTGATGCCTTCGACTAGAAAGCAAATGAGTGCTAGACGACTCGATACGGAGGCAGGAGAGGGTAATAGTCAGTTACCCCCTATGATGGAAGGCCAAAGTGAGACGCCTTCCCAGACTTCATCTACTCCTCCTCCCCCGGAGAATATTAGAAGCCATCCAGCTTCTCCAGTTCCTTCTTCTAATGCTACAGATCAGGACTTGCGGACCGCAGTCCAGTTGTTGACTAATTTTGTAGCCTCTCAGACACAGAGGCAGAACACCGGTAATGCTAATGGACCGGGTAGTACCAGAGTTCGTACCTTTGTTAGCCTGGATCCTCCAGTGTTTACCGGGTCTGATCCTAAGGAAGACCCGCAGGATTTTATTGATCAAATACACCGCACACTGCGGGTTATGCATGCTAGTGATACTGAGGCAGTAGAGTTGGCTGCCTATCGACTGCGAGACTTGACGGTCTCTTGGTATGATAGTTGGGAGAGGTCCAGGGGCCCAAATGTTTCCCCGCCTGTGTGGGATGATATTTCTGAAGCATTTCTTCGTCATTACCTACCAGTTGAGGTACGACGGGCCCGAGCTGACAAATTCTTGAACCTTAAGCAAGGTAATATGAGTGTACGGGAGTACAGCACGCAGTTTGACTCCCTAGCAAGGTACGCTCCTCACATGGTAGCCGATATGGGCGATAGGGTCCATCTGTTTGTGAACGGATTGGGACCCCATTTGATAAATGAATGCACTACCGCATCTCTGATAGAGAGTATGGATATTTCTCGCATTCAGGCTTATGCCCAGACATTAGAGGACCGTAAGCGTCAGCTAAGAATGAACAGAGAGCAGGATAAGGATCAGAATAAGAGGTCAAGGGTGCCAGGGTACTCAGTTGATTCCAGAGGTAGTGTCAGACCTCAGTCTTCGAGGAAATGGACACCACGTGTAATTAGTACCCCTCGACAGTCTCAGAGTTCGCGGGCAACGAGCTCGCCGTATTATAGAGGTGCCAGTCAGATGAGGCCTCCTATGCCTCGCTGTGAGCAGTGCGACAGGACCCACTTTGGACCTTGTCGTCGGGGTTCGGATAGATGTTATTACTGTGGGCAGGCCGGTCACATGATACGGGACTGTCCTCACAGGAAGGATGGTGGCATGGCCCATCAGACTGGGTCCACAGCTGGTTCTTCATTATCTGTTCGATCTCCAGCACGGGGTCCTCAGCAGCCAGCAGTTCGTGGCAAGAGCCACAGTACTACGTCAGGCCCAAGCAATGTTCAAAACCGTATATATGCTCTAAACTATGTGTACTAAATTACCAAAACTATACTTCCCTGACGAAAACAGAAAATTTATATACATAGTTGAGACAGACTCAAGCGACCATAGTTATGGAGGAGTACTTAAATATAGATATATAAATGAAAAAATAGAGCACCATTGTAGATATCATTCAGGATCATATACTGAACCACAATTAAAATGGGAAATAAATAGGAAAGAATTATTTGCTTTATATAAATGTTTATTAGCCTTTGAACCATATATTGTGTATAGCAAATTTATTGTGAGAACAGATAATACTCAAGTTAAGTGGTGGTTAACCAGAAAAGTACAAGACTCAGTTACGACAAAGGAAATACGAAGACTGGTATTGAATATTCAAAATTTTACATTCACAATAGAAGTAATAAAAACTGATAAGAATGTTATTGCAGATTACATATCAAGAGAAAGGTACACAGACAGATGATGTACCAGAAACAACTACTGGAGACATATATTCAATCCTTTCCAAGTTATCTATATAAATANGTACTAACGTCCTTTGTTTGTGGACGCTGCATATCGTGCTGCAGGTCCAAATAGATTGACAGACGGAGTTCCTCCACCACAGTAGGCTATCAGTTCAGCAGACATAGCAAGGTTCATCTTCCGGACCTGCTATACTTGGGTATGTTTTGATGTATAGATGTTTTTGGGCATGTCGGGGTCCTGTTCCGACTAAGTATTTTTGTATACATTCCATAGAGGCTCATTAGACAAATTGTCAGTATGTATAAACAGGAGATGGGCTATGTGTAATTACGTAGCCTAGTTGGCACCATATGTATTGTGTGTATGGTTTTGTATATAGCCCAGTGGGTTATGTTGTGGTGAATGTATGTTTATATTATGGTATATTGTTGCGACAGGTAATGTCATTATGGTCGACAGGTATAATGTCGTTATTGCCGTGTTGGCAAGTATGTGCACCTTACGATTAGTAAGGGTAGTCATGTACAGGGTTCGCCGGTAGTCTGCAAGCATCGGTGCCCGGTCGCGGGCCCCCGAGGTTGGGTCGCGACATCAATGAATTTCCGGATGTCTTTCCGGATGAACTTCCAGGTCTTCCACCTGAAAGGGAGATCGAATTTGGCATCGATGTGTTACCTGATACACGTCCAATCTCTATTCCTCCATATAGGATGGCCCCAGCAGAATTGCGGGAATTGAAAATGCAATTGAAAGATCTGTTGGATAAAGGCTTCATCAGGCCTAGCATCTCACCTTGGGGTGCACCGGTCCTATTTGTACGAAAGAAAGACGGATCGTTACGTATGTGTATCGATTATCGTCAGTTGAATAAGGTCACCATAAAGAATAAATATCCTCTTCCAAGAATTGATGACCTGTTCGACCAGCTCCAGGGAGCTAGGTATTTCTCTAAGATCGATTTACGTTCGGGATATTTCCAGTTAAGAGTTAAAGAGAAAGACATTCCAAAAACAGCATTCCGAACTAGATATGGCCATTTTGAATTTCTAGTGATGTCATTCGGGTTAACAAATGCCCCAGCTGCTTTTATGGACCTCATGAACACTGTATTCAGAGCCTATCTTGATGTGTTCGTTGTGGTATTCATTGATGACATCTTAGTATATTCTCGCTCAGAGGCAGAACATATGGGCCATTTGCGGATAGTCTTGCAGACTCTCCGGGACCACAGATTGTATGCAAAGCTCGACAAATGTGAGTTTTGGCTGAACTCAGTGGCATTCTTAGGCCATGTGATATTCGATGAAGGTATTAGTGTCGATACTCAAAAGATCGATGCGGTCAAGAACTTGCCAAGGCCTACGACACCATCAGAAGTCCGTAGTTTCTTGGGGTTAGCAGGATATTATCGGCGGTTTGTAGAGGGATTCTCTTCTATATCCGCGCCATTGACTAAACTGACTCAGAAAGCTGCAAAGTTTCTATGGACAGATAAGTGTGAGCGGAGTTTTCAAGAACTGAAAGATCGATTAACATCCGCTCCAGTTCTTACTCTTCCCGATGGGACTGAAGGCTATGTGGTGTATTGTGATGCCTCCGGTATAGGTTTGGGTTGTGTATTGATGCAACACGGGAGGGTGATTGCTTATGCTTCGAGACAGTTGAAGAAGCACGAAAAGAATTATCCCACCCATGACTTAGAATTGGCTGCAGTAGTACATGCTCTAAATACATGGCGACATTATCTCTATGGTGTCCATGTCGATATCTATACAGACCACAAGAGTTTGCAATATATCTTCAGTCAGAAAGAGTTGAACTTGAGGCAACGACGTTGGCTCGAATTATTGAAAGACTACGACGTTGAAATATTGTATCATCCGGGCAAAACTAATGTTGTGGCTGACGCCCTCAGTCGTAAGTCAATGGGGAGTCTAGTGCATGTGGAGATGGGCAAGCGAAGTTTAACTAAAGAACTTCATCAGCTAGCCAGCATGAGAATTAAATTGCTAGACTCCGAGAATGGGGGTGTTGTTGTGCATAACACCTCGGAATCATCTCTTGTGACGGAAGTGAAGGCACGACAATACGAAGATCCCACCTTGTTACAATTAAAAGAAAATATTCAGCAAGGCAAGATCTCAACTTTCGAGATCGCAAGGGATGGGACCTTGAGATGTCAAGGTCGATTGTGTGTGCCCGATGTGGCAGGGTTACGAGAAAGGATTATGAAAGAAATCCACCAATCCAGATACTCCATCCATCCTGGCTCAACCAAAATGTATCATGATGCCAAGGAACAGTATTGGTGGAATGGAATGAAGAAGTCAATTGCGGATTTTGTAGCCCAGTGTCCTAATTGTCAACAGGTAAAGGTGGAACACCAGAAACCAGGAGGATTGCTTCAAAGCATAGAAATTCCTACTTGGAAATGGGAGGTAATTAACATGGACTTCATTGTCGAGTTACCTCGCACGAGTCGTAGGTTCGACTCCATTTGGGCGATAGTTGATCGCCTTACCAAATGTGCTCATTTCTTACCTGTCAAGGCAACCTACACAGCTGAAGAATAAGCAAAGCTGTATATCAAAGAAATTGTTAGGCTTCATGGGGTACCAATGTCAATAATATCAGACAGAGGAGCCCAGTTTACAGCTAACTTTTGGAAGTCTTTCCAAAAAGGCTTGGGTACACAGGTGAGTCTCAGTACAGCTTTTCATCCGCAAACTGACGGACAAGCTGAACGTACTATCCAGACACTTGAGGATATGTTATGGGCGTGTGTACTAGATTTCAAAGGAAGTTGGGATGACCATCTTCCACTCATAGAGTTTGCCTATAACAACAGTTACCACTCCAGTATAAAGATGGCCCCATATGAGGCATTGTACGGGAGGAAGTGTAGATCACCAATTGGGTGGTTTGAAGTTGGTGAGACTGAGTTGCATGGGCCAGACTTAGTCCACCAAGCTATTGAGAAAGTGAAAGTGATACAAGAGCGATTGAGGACAGCGCAAAGCAGACAAAAGTCTTATTCTGATGTCCGACGTCGGGATCTAGAATTTCAGGTTGGTGATTGGGTGTTCTTAAAAATCTCACCCATGAAGGGTGTCATGCGTTTCAGAAAGAAAGGCAAATTGAGTCCCAGATACATTGGTCCGTATAAAATCCTTCGGCGGATCGGACATGTTGCTTATGAATTAGAACTACCCTCAGAAATGGAATTCGTCCATCCAGTATTTCATGTGTCAATGCTAAAGAAATGTATCGGAGATCCTTCCCGGATCGTCCCCATCCATAATATACAGGTTACGGAGAATCTATCATATGAAGAAGTTCCCGTAGCCATATTGGATAGACAAATCCGTAAGCTATGAACAAAAGAGGTAGCTTCTGTCAAAGTGTTGTGGAGGAATCAAAATGTAGAAGAAATGACATGGGAAGCAGAAGAAGAAATGAAATCTAAGTATCCATATTTATTTCAGAATATGAATAATGAAGATGCTGAAAGAACTCAAAGTACGATGAAAGAAACGCCTATAAGAGGTAAGAAAGAATCTTATTAATGTTTACTTTTATTATGATAATCAATAATGACCAAATGAGAGCCTTAGAGCTGTGATATCTGTTCCTTACAGTGTTTTCTCTATTGTATATGTATCCCCACATTCAAGGACGAATGTTCCTAAGGGGGGGAGAATGTGATACCCCGTAAATTCACCTACTTGATTATGCCATAATGTAGTAAGTGTATGGGGACCTAAGAATTTGAGAAATAGTTAAAATGTTAAGAAAAAGAACAAAATGAACAAAAAGCGTTAAAAAGGGAATTATGCGAATCGCTTTTTACATATGCGATTCGCATATCTGACAATGAGGGTCACGAACTGAAGCAGAGAACTGGGCTGAAGGAGATGCCAAAATGCGACGAGAAAGCGAACCGCGAAACTGAAAAGCGGTTCGTGAAATCACCATGTCCATCGCGAACACGGACAGAAAGTTAAGGCGAAGGAAAGCGACGAGAAAGCGATTCGCGAAATGAAAAGCGAATCGCGAAATCAGCCTTCTGCATCGCGAACTGAGGCAGAGAGTTTGGGCGAGGAAAGCGATGGGAATGCGGTTCGCGAAATGGAAAAGCGAACCGCGAAAATGACCACCCACATCGCGAAATGAAGCAGAACCTGAGGTCGCATTTTCGCGACTAAAGTGCGAACCGCACTTCCATTTCGCGATGGGTAAGGAGGTCGCGAATTTGACACTTTGCTGAAATTAACTTTCTGACTCTTCGACCTATAAAAGGCACCTAAACTCGTTCCCTCTTCATTTTTACAAGACCCAAACATTAGAAAAGCCCTCAAACACTTCTCTCAAAGAAACCCATGAGCCCTAACTGAAATTTCCTCTTCCAAACACACGAAATTGAAGAAGGAAAGCATAAATTGGGGAAATAGGAAGGAACCCTAGCTGAAGTTCTCCTCTTGCAAACCCAACTCAAGGGCGAAACTTAAAGATTGAAGAATCAAGAAAGAGAAATAAGTTAATCAACATGCAAGGTAAGTTCTTACACCCATTTACTTAGGGATTCTTGGAAATCCATCACATGCATGTAGGAATCCATGAAAATGAGAAAGAAAGCTTTGGGTCTAAACTAAACACCACCAATAGAGTGGGTCATGAACAATCTTGAATTGCATGTGTCATAAAAATGCTTAATAAGACTAAGAAGGAAGAAATTAGGGAAAAGCATCACATGAACTTCAGAGATTATGAATAATAGAATCTACGAAGCATAGTAAGTAACAATTGGGTTGTTCCTAAATTGTAGATTAAAGAATTGTACGCACTTCCATGAGCTTGGAAGCGGATGCTAAATATACGCACCAGGTATGTAAGACGATACCGTTCTTTCTTTTGCACGATTATTGTCGGATGCAATATGTCTCAAAGTAGCCCCAAAAGAATACTCTATTCTTAGAAGCTATGAAGGCTTACATTGATTCCCTCTTATGAAAGTTCCATATGTTGCTACATGTTTGACGTTATGCTACCTTATGAACACAATCGAAATGAGAACTAAGTGTTATGACGCTATGACAAAGAAGTGTAATAAGAGTAACATGTAAGGACACAAGTCATAAGTGAATTGCTATGAATCGAATGTTAAAGAATGTTTTACCCTTAGAAGCCAGTGTAGTGTATGTTTCTTCCTTTAGAAGGAGATTATCCTGGCCTCATAATAATAATAACGTTGATGGAAGCCTGTGAATCCCATAACAATGACGATAAAAGATGTTCTAAATTGTATGAGCAAGAATGGTAATGAATGCGATAAGCCCGCAAGTAAGGGCCATATATGATGTGAATGAATGTGTGTATTATCTATGTGCGTGCTTAGTTGTATATAATGACTGAGCTAAATATAGCAGGGTATGATCCCAAAGAGGCCTATATGATTATGACCGAGCTTGATATAGCCGGGTATGAGCCCAAAGAGGCACACATCATTGTGACCGAACTTGATATGGCCGGATATGAGCCCTAAGAGGCATACACTATTATAACCGAGCTTGAAATGGCCGGGTAAGGTTAAGGTTATGATTACAGTTATGATATGATTATGAGCCCATGGAGGCATATGTGTGTGATTGTATGTGATAACAATAATAGTTATAATGATTATGAAGCCCACGGAGGCCTGATTATTGATTGTGGTCCTATAAGGACGTATGCACGATGATTGTATAAATAGAATGACTACATGATGAATGTGTTTGAAATGATATACTTAAAAGTAAGAAGTCCGCAGTAAAGCAGGTGTAAACTGAAGAAATGAATGCCTAATGCCTTTGATATAATGAACATATATGAAACTAACAGGCTTGTGAGAATGAAATATGTCTTAAATCTCTGAAATGATGGAAGTGAGTTGCACAATGAAAATGTTAAAGGTATGCTGCCTTCGGAGGTAAATCCGAGTATTATGAGTTGTATATTCCTATTATGCTGTTTATGTTATTGCTTTCAGTTGTATTCCTGTCTTACATACTCAGTACATATTCCGTACTGACGTCCTTTGTTTGTGGACGCTGCATATCGTGCTGCAGGTCCAAATAGATTGACAGGTGAAGCTCCTCCTCCATAGTAGGCTACCAGATCAGCAGAAATAGCAAGATTCATCTTTCGGACTTGCTATACTTGGGTATGTTTTTGTATAGATGTTTTTGGGCATGTCGGGGCCCTGTTCCGACTAAGTATTTTGTATGTATTCCATAGAGGCTCATTAGACAAGAAGTCAGTGTGTGTATAGACAAGAGTTGGGCTATGTGTAATTATGTCGCCTTGTTGGCATCGTATGTGTTCCGTTGTACGGTTTTGTGTATAGCCCAGTTGATGGTGTTGCGGGTGAATGCATGTTTATGTTATGGTACGTTGTTGTGACAGGTTAATGTCATTATAGTTAACAGTGATAATGTTGTTATTGTCGTCCAGGCAAGTATGGTACACCTTATAAATAATAAGGATAGTCATGTACAGGGTTCGCCGGTACTCTGCAAGCAGGGTTCGGTACCCGGTCGCGGGCCCCCTAGGTTGGGTCGCGACAAAAGCTGTGTTGAGGTTTACTTGTGTACCCAAACCTTTTTGAAAAGACTTCCAGAAGTTAGCTGTGAATTGGGCTCCTCTGTCGGATATAATAGACATTGGCACCCCATGGAGCCTAACAATTTCTTTGATGTACAGCTTTGCATAATCTTCAGCTGCGTAGGTTGCCTTAACTGGTAGGAAATGAGCACACTTGGTAAGTCGATCCACTATCACCCAGATGGAGTCGAACTTACGACTGGAGCGACGTAATCCAACGATGAAATCCATGTTAATCACCTCCCATTCCCAGGTTGGAATTTCCATATCTTGAAGCAGTCCACCAGGCTTCTGATGTTCTGTCTTTACCTGTTGACAGTTAGGGCACTGAGCTACAAATTCTGCTATTGAATTCTTCATTCCATTCCACCAGTACTGTTCTTTGGCATCATGATACATTTTGGTGGAGCCAGGATGGATGGAATACCTGGATTGGTGGATTTCCCTCATAATCTTTTCTCGCAATCCTGCTACATTAGGCACACATAACCGGCCTTGACATCTCAAGGTCCCATCTCCTGTAATCTCAAAATTTGAGATCCTGCCTTGACGAATGCCCACTCTTAATCGCATCAAGGTGGGATCTTCATATTGCCGGGCTTTCACCTTGGCCACGAGAGATGATTCAGAGGTGTTATGCACAACCACACTTCCATCTCCGGAGTCTAACAATCTGACTCTCATACTGGCTAGCTGATGGAGTTCTTTGGTTAAACTCCGTTTGCCTGCCTCAAGGTGTGCCAAACTCCCCATTGACTTACGACTGAGGGCGTCTGCCACCACATTGGCCTTGCCCGGATGATACAATATTTCGACGTCGTAGTCTTTCAGCAATTCAAGCCAACGTCGCTGTCTCAAATTTAACTCCTTTTGACTGAATATGTATTGTAAATTTTTTTTTTTTGGTTAAAATAGGTCTTTTATTAGCTTCAGTAGTTAAACTTTACAAAGTATTGTAAACTTTTGTGGTCTGTGTAGACGTCGACATGGACACCATATAAATAGTGTCGCCATGTCTTCAAGGCATATACCACAGCAGCCAATTCTAGGTCATGGGTCGGGTAATTCTTTTCGTGCTTCTTCAACTGCCTTGAAGCATAAGCAATCACCTTCCCATTCTGCATCAACACACATCCCAAGCCTATGCCGGAGGCATCACAATACACTACATAACCTTCAGTTCCGTCGGGGAGAGCAAGGACTGGAGCGGATGTTAATCGATCTTTCAGTTCTTGAAAGCTCCGCTCACAAACATCTGTCCATTGGAATTTGGCAGCCTTCTGGGTCAGCTTAGTTAATGGTGCGGATATAGAAGAGAATCCTTCTACAAACCGTCTATAATGTCCTGCTAACCCCAAGAAGCTACGGACTTCTGATGGTGTAGTAGGCCTTGGCCAATTCTTGACTGCGTCGATCTTTTGAGTATCGACACTAATACCTTTATCAGATATCACATGGCCTAAGAATGCCACTGAGTTCAGCCAAAACTCACATTTGGCGAGCTTTGCATATAGCCTTTGGTCCCGAAGGGTCTGCAATGCTATCCGCAGGTGACCCACATGTCCGCCTCTGAGCGGGAATACACCAAAATATCATCAATGAACACCACCACGAACACATCAAGATAAGGCCTGAATACAGTGTTCATGAGATCCATAAAAGCAGCCGGGGCATTTGTTAGCCCGAATGACATTACCAGGAATTCAAAATTCCTATATCTAGTTTGAAAAGCTATTTTTGGAATGTCTTTCTCCTTGACCCTCAACTGAAAATATCCTGAGCGTAGGTCAATCTTAGAGAAATATTTGGCTCCCTGGAGCTGGTCGAACAGGTCGTCAATTCTTGGAAGTGGATATTTGTTCTTTATGGTGACCTTGTTCAACTGATGATAATCGATACACATTCGTAACGATCCGTCTTTCTTTCGTACGAACAAAACTGGTGCACCCCAAGGTGAGGTGCTAGGCCTGATGAAGCCTTTATCCAGTAAGTCCTTCAACTGTACCTTCAACTCCCGCAATTCTGCTGGGGCCATTCTGTATGGCGGAATAGAAATTGGGTGAGCATCAGGCATCACATCGATGCCGAACTCGATTTCCCTTTCAGGAGGAAGACGTGGGAGTTCATCCGGGAAGACATCCGGAAATTCATTGACTACCGGAATCGTCTGTAAGATAGGCGGCTCCGCCTTCCGTCCATAACGCGAACAAGGTGGTAGATACAACCCTTAGAGATCATCTTGCTTGCCTTAAGGTAGGAAATAAACCTACCTTTCGGTGTAGCAACATTCTATTTTTTTTTTTGGTTAATAGGAGATTTTATTTAAATCAGCTGGGTAAAATATACAAAAAGGGAGGGGGACATGAACCTTACCTCCCCAAAGAAGTAAATGTACCTAGTCTTATAGATACAAAAATACAAAAAGTGTCCATTAGGTACCAAATGTGTCCAACCTAGGTTAAGGTAATGTGTATCTATCTTATATGGACGGTAGATAGACATATGTACAAAATCAAAGTGGAGTGCTTCCAGGTCTTCCATTCTGTTCTTGTGTGGTTCTGTTTTTGATTCCTTGATAATGATCCCTTGAAGGGGAATGTGTAGCAACATTCCCCTTCCATTCAAGGACAGGTTCGCCAGGGAATTGGAATTTAACCGCCTTTGTATGACAATCGACACTGGCATGACACGATGCCAACCAGTCCATTCCCATTATCACATCAAAATCGATCATTTCTAACTCAATTAGATCTGCCGAGGTTGGACGATTACAGATCGTCACAGTGCAGCCTCTATATACCTTCCTGGCAATTATAGAATCTCCTATTGGAGTGGACACTACAAAGGGATTGCTTAACAATTCGGGTGCAACATCAAATTTGTTAGCCACAAGGGGTGTAACATAAGATAACGTGGACCCTGGATCAATCAATGCATACACATCATGAGAGAGCACTGATAATATACCTGTGACAACATCTGGAGATGACTCAAGGTCTTGCCGGCCTGCTAGAGCATATATGCGGTTTTGAACACCGCTTGGACCGGCATTGTACCGCTGCCTCTGCCACGAGCTACTGGCTGCTGAGGACCTCGTACTGGAGGTCGAATAGATAATGAAGAACCAGACACAGATCCGGTTGGCTGAACCATACCACCACCTCTCCTACTAGGACAATCCCGCATCATATGGCCAGGCCGTCTGCAAAAGTAACACGCATCAGAACCTTGACGGCATAGTCCAGAATGGGCCCTACCGCACTGTCCACAACGTGGTGGTGGGGGTTGCATCTGACTAGTAGCCCTGTAATATGGCGAGCCTAATGCTCGCGAGTTCTGAAACTGTCGAGGGGCACTAGATGCAGGTGGTGCCGAACTCCTCGAAAAATGGGGCCTTACACTACGTTTAGAATCACCAAAGTACCCTGCCACTCTTGACCTCTTATGCTGGTCCATATCCTGCTCTCTATCTACCCTTTGTTGGCGCTTACGATCCTCTAACGTCTGGGCATAGGCCTGAATATGAGAAATATCCATGCCCTCTATCAAGGATGCCATAGTGCACTCGTTTATCAAGTGGGGTCCCAACCCGTTCACAAACAGATGGACCCTATCGCCCATCTCGGCTACCATGTGGGGAGCATACCTTGCCAAAGAGTCAAACTGCATGTTGTACTCTCATACACTCATATTACCTTGCTTAAGGTTCAAGAATCTGTCAGCTCTTGCCTGTCATACCTCAACTGGTAGGTAGTGACGAAGAAACGCTTCAGAAAATTCATTCCACACAGGTGGGGGAGCACTGGGACCCCTGGATCTTTACCAACTATCATACCAGGAGATTGCTAAATCTCGTAACCGATAAGAAGCCAACTCTACTGCCTCTGTATCACTAGCATGCATAACCCGCAGTGTGCGGTGAATCTGATCAATAAAAGCTTGCGGGTCCTCCTTGGGGTCTGACCCAGTAAACACTGGAGGATCTAGGTTAATAAATACACGAACTCTGGTACTACCCGGTTTATCAGCATCACCGGTATTCTGCCTCTGTGTCTGAGAAGCTACCAAACTAGTCAACAACTGGACCGCAGTCCGCAAGTCCTGGTCTGTAGCACCAGACAAAGGAACTGGAGACGTTGGGTGGCTGCTAATGTCCTCTGGGGAAGGAGGAGTAGATGAAGCCCAAGAAAGCGTCTCACTTTGGCCTTCTACTGTGTGGAGCACTTGACTGTTCCCCTCTCCAGCATTTATATCGAGCTGTCTACTACTCGCTTGCTTCCTAGCCGAAGGCATCGCTGTAGGAAAACAAGGCAAGTATTAGAATTGAACACTTACGACTCAACTCTATACACGATCTAGATTCAAAAAGAAGGTAACATTCCTAAATGCCAGGTAGCATCCTGATTATAAAATGTGGCGCGCAACACACCTATAATCAAGACCCTACTAGACACGGCTCATAGACAATCCCTAAGACACGACCTTGCTCTGATACCACTTTTGTCACGCCCCGACCGGAGGCGGGGGCCGCGACACGGGCACCGGATCCTACCTTTAGAGTGCCGAGAACCCTTCACCTGACTTCCCTTATTACTTATAAGGTGTATTGTACTCGCATGAATTGCGAGAGATAATATAACAATAGCAATAATAATAACAATAACCTTCCGTGATACCGTACTATATCCATCATAGGCATACATTTATACATGACGTGGCCAACTAGGCTACAATACAAAATCATACAACATGGTACATACGTTTGCCGACAAGGCAATTTAACTACACATAGCCCAACACTGGTCTATACATATACTGACATTTGTCTATCAAGCCTCTATGGAAACACACGAATAAAACCTACGTCGGAACAGGGCCCCGACATGCCCATGATGCCTATACAAAATACATACCAAGACTCCGGCAAGTCCGAAAGAATGAATCTTGCCAATATCAGCTGAACTGGATGGCCTACTGCGGTGGGGAAGCCTCGTCTATATGTCTGCCTGGGCCTGCAGCACGACATGCAGCGTCCACAGAAAAGGACGTCAGTATGAATAATGTACCGAGTATGTAAGACAGGAAACATAATATAAGAGCAATCATATAAGTCAGGAAAAGAAACATATAACCTGTACCATCTGAATGCCTCTGAGGGCAACTGATCATAACATGCTGATGTGCATATGCATATACATATTTCTTTTTAAAATCATCATATCTATACATTATCATATACATGCCTCTGTGGGCTTCATCATTATCTTCCCAACTGATCAGTGGTGACTGCCCTTCCGAATCTAGTTCGGCCTGGTATTTGTATAATTGCACAATGGGTGACTACCCGGCCGACGTATAGAACAGCTCTGTGTATAACTGCCCGTCCGGCTGTAGCTCGGCCCGGTGTAGTAAAACATATACTTCTATATATAGTCGCACACTAGGTGCCTGCCCGGCCGACTTACAGAACGGCCCGGTATATAAAACAACTATTGCATGCTGGACTTATTTAATCATTTCTTCATTAGTAGCAATGCTCGTACCATCTATGGATTACCTTTCTCATGGTGACATAATACTTAACTCCTATATCGATCATACTTTCAAGGTGACATAATGTCAAATAGATAACAACATATACAAACCTCCGTAAGAGGGGAAACAACAAGGACTCTTAGCTTCTATGAATAGAGTATTCTTTTGGGGCTCTTTCGTTACATTGTATTCAATAGGAGTCGTGCAAAAGAAAGAACGGTATAGTCTCACATACCTGGTATATATCGCACCAGCTCTCAAGCTACAAAATTGCAACAATTCTTTAATCTACAATTGAAGAACAGTTCAATTGTTACTCACTACGCATCATAGCTATTACTAACCAAAATCTCCTAAATTTATATGGTGCTTCCCCATAATCTTCCTCCTCTTAACCTTATCAAACATATTCATGGCACATGCAGCTCAACAACGATCATAACCCCCGCTATCAGTGGTACTTATCTTGAACCCATAGCTTTCATTTACATTCTTATGAACTCTTACATGCATGCAATGGATTTTCAAGAATCCCTAAGAGAATGGGTGTAGGAACTTACCTTGCATGTTGGATAACTTAGCTCTCTTTTCTTGGTTCTTCAATCCCTAAATCTTGCCCTCGCTTTGGGTTTGCAAGAGAAGGAAACTCAGGTAGGGTTTCTCTTTAGTTCCTCAATTCCTTGATTCTTTCTTCAATTTAGAGCTTTTGAAGAGAGAAATTTGGTTAAGGTTCATGGGTTCCTTGAGAGGAGTCGTTTGGGGCCTTCTACTGAGTGTTTGTTTCATAAAAATGAAGAAGGAACGGGTTTGGGTTCCTTTTATAGGCCTAGGAGTAAGTGGCACACGTACCTGAAAACTTCAGGTTTGCGATCGCTACCCACCGCAGACGGGGTATGCGGTTCGCATTTTGGTCGCAGATCTTACCTCAAAAATCTGCTGCATTATGCGACGCAGAAGGGCCAGAATGCGGTTCGCATTTTCAACAATGCGATCGCATTCTGGTCGCATTTTGGACATTGGTTTAGCCTAGTACTCTGCTCCATTCTGCGATGGAGGGTGTCATTTATGCGGTCCGCATTCTGGCCGCATTTTTGACACAACTTCAGCTCGGAACTCTGTCTCAATTTGCGATCCTGATGCTGGATATGCGGTCCGCATTTGTGCTTTGCGGTACGCATATCTAGCTATGCGACACCTTTGTTCTTTTTCTTAACTTTAAACCATTTTTCGGGTTCTTGGGTCCTTATACGTGCGCTATTTCACAGTGTATTTTAATGTACGAGTTTTACGGGCTGTAACACTCTCCCCCCCCCCTTAGGAACATTCGTCCCCGAATGCATGGATCTGTGAGAGGCAATACCGTAGGGGGAAGGGGGTTTCAGCTTTTTATAGGCTTCGTTCGGACGCCATGAATCCAAGCATTAAATAAAAGGTAATAATGAAGAGTATCTCAAGTTTCTATTTACCTCATACGGACGCTTCCCCTTTTAATGCATTCCGGGTTTCTTCGCCATCCTCATTATTTACATTGGAAAACAGGTATGGATATTTAGCTTTCATCTCTTCCTCTGCTTCCCATGTCATTTCTTCCACGTCCCTGTTCCTCCATAGTACTTTAACGGAAGCTACATCCTTTGCTCTTAGCTTGCGGACCTGTCGGTCCAATATAGCCACTGGTACTTCTTCGTATGTCAAATCCTCTGTGATCTGTATGTCTTGGATGGGAATGACCCGAGAAGGGTCTCCGATACTGTTACAACCCGTAAAATACGTTATTTAATTATGCTAAAGGGGTAGTTACGTAAAAAGAACCAAGAACCCGAGAAATGGTTTAAAATTTCGAAGGAAACAAAAGTAGCGAAATGCGGTCAAAATGCGGACCACATAACACATATTTTTTTTTGGTTGAAATTAGTTATTTATTGATAGCTTAGCAAAAATTTACAAAAGAGGGGGACATAAACCTTACCTCGCCAAAAAAGTACATGTATCTAGTCGTTCTAAATTGTTGACATATGCGACCGCAGAATTGACAGGTTCCATCGCAGAATGGAACAGAACCCTGGGCTGAGAGTTTGTCAAAAATGCGAGCTAAAATGCGATCGCATTTGGTAAATGTTAACTGCAGAATCGACACCCCCATCGCAGAGTGAGGCAGAACACTAGGCCAAACCAATGTCCAAAATGCGACCAGAAATGCGATCGCATTTGGGAAATGTGAACTGCATTTCTGGCCCTTCTGCGTCGCATAATGCGACAAATTTTTGAGGTGAGATCTGCGACCGAAATGCGAACCGCATACCCTGTCTGCGACGGGTATGCGATCGCATTTTTGACCTTTTTCAGGTCTGTGAATTCTTACCCCTAGGCCTATAAAAAGGGACCCAAACCCGTTCTTTCTTCATTTTTATGAAACAAACACTCAGTAGAAGGCCTCAAACGACTCCTCTCAAAGAACCCATGAACCTTAGCCAAAAATTCTCTATTCAAAAGCTCTAAATTGAAGAAAGAATCAAGGAATTGAGCAAGTATAGATAAACCCTAGCTAAGTTTCCTTCTCTTGCGAACCCAAAACGAGGGCAAGACTTAGAGATTGAAGAATCAAGAAAAGAGAGCTAAGTTATCCAACATGCAAGGTAAGTTCCTACACCCATTCTCTTAGGGATTCTTGAAAATCCATTGCATGCATGTAAGAAGTTCATAAGAATGTAAGTGAAAGCTATGGGTTCAAGTTAATTACCACTAATAGTGTGGGATATGATCGTTGTTGAGCTGCATGTGCCATGAAC